>SJXQ01010155.1:0-127050 GCA_006408695.1 Aepyceros melampus | reverse complement strand
CTGGAAGAAACACAAGCTGGAATCAAGATTGCTGGGAGAAATATCAATAATCTCAGATATGCAGATGACACCACCCTTATGGCAGAAAGTGAGGAGGAGCTAAAAAGCCTCTTGTTGAAAGTGAAAGAGGAGAGTGGAAAAGTTAGCTTAAAGCTTAACATTCAGAAAACGAAGATCGTGGCATCCGGTCCCATCACTTCATGGGAAATAGATGGGGAAACAGTAGAAACAGTGTCAGACTTTGTTTTTTGGGGCTCCAAACTCACTGCAGATGGTGACTGCAGCCATGAAATTAAAAGACACTTACTCCTTGGAAGAAAAGTTATGACCAACCTAGACAGTGTATTCAAAAGCAGAGACATTACTTTGCCGACTAAGGTCCGTCTAGTCAAGGCTATAGTTTTTCCTGTGGTCATATATGGATGTGAGAGTTGGACTGTGAAGAAGGCTGAGTGCAGAAGAATTGATGCTTTTGAACTGTGGTGTTGGAGAAGACTCTTGAGAGTCCCTTGGACTGCAAGGAGATCCAACCAGTCCATTCTGAGGGAGATGAACCCTGGGATTTCTTTGGAAGGAATGATGCTAAAACTGAAGCTCCAGTACTTTGGGCACCTTATGCGAAGAGTTGACTCATTGGAAAAGACCCTGATGCTGGGAGGGATTGGGGGCAGGAGGAGAAGGGGACGACAGAGGATGAGATGGCTGGATGGCATCATGGACTCAGTGGACGTGAGTCTGAGTGAACTCCAGGAGTTGGTGATGGACAGGGAGACCTGGCGTACTGGGATTCATGGGGTCGCAAAAAGTCGGACACGACTGCGTGACTGAACTGAACTGAACTGAAAATTTTTAACAAACAGTATATCTGGTTCTTATCTGGTATGTTATATAACACCATTTATTTATACAACTTTTAAGACTTTTAATACCACTTTACTATATAGTTCACCTTTTCCACATTTCTTGCACTAAGTTTCCATATAATTGCAAGTGGTCATTATTTGTGCTACTTACAGTGAAGTGTTTGGCTGCTACATCGTTTACTTGCCTGAAATAGAATTTATTACTTCATCTTCTAGCAAGGGCAATACAGGAAGACAGCTTTCTTTCTTAACCATAAATTGTTCTTTTGATCACAAATATGTCTTGTGTCATGATGATCATAGGTAAAGTTAACAGCTTCTGTGGAAAATATTGTTTTAATACACGTTCAATTTTTTGTTTTTGTTTTTTTTGGTAAAGAAGTAAAACCTTTAATATCAGTGTATAAGGAATATGATCAATTTAGTTAAACAGAATTTTTTTTCTGATTGTGTAAGTTTAGAAAATTTGAAGGAAAAATAGAACCTGCTTCCAAAAGCAAATTGAAAACAGCAATTCGTTCTGAATCTGAATTCATTTGAAACACATTTCCAAAGTTTTTATTTATCTAGTTTTAGGAAGAGCCTTTAAAAATTTTTCCATTTGTAAAACTTCAGTTGAATAATGCTTCTCTTTCAAGTATATTTCTAAGCACTTAATAATGTTAATATCCTTAAACATGCCAATACCCCTGTGTATCTCTTTCCTGCAGATGAATAAACAAAGAATATAGTATTAAAAAATGTGCATGAGGTTAGTTAGTTAATAGATAGCAAAGTCAGAATTTCTACAAGCTTTTGGAGTTTCTATATTGCCTCCAACCAACATTTTGAAAGCTTATTTAAATTTTTCTGTTCATATGAAGAAAAGACACTCAGAACTGTTCATTTTTTATGGATAACCAATCTGAAAATATTTGGATTTTTAAAGAATGCTTGATTAAGTGGATGTTTACTGATGTGACTTCAGTAAATATAAAAACCAAAATGAAGAATTTGAGGCAATTTGAACACATTTTTGTATACGGAGAGCACCAGGGGGCATGTTTTTACCAAGAAATAGTTCCTAAATTTTCCAGCTATTCTCTAGTGTCACTGTTCTGACTCTGTAGTCTCCCTGAATGTTTTGACCAAGATGCCCTTAGTATTCCACTCAGCTACACTAAATTTTAGACAGACTTCTTAACTATAGGACCCTGACCTCTTTTTCTGGGAGCATTTACCTAAGAAAACTTTCCATTGTAAATTCTATCTCTGCTTCTTTGAACTGTAAATCGTTTTTCAGGCTCTTGACAGTTTTACAAACCAAGAGTTTTTCTGGAGTCCCTGGGAGCCCTCCCTTTGAAATGTAATCATCAAGAAAGATAGGGCCCCTGTCTTGCAATCTCTGAAGGAGGGTAAGAGCCCGGCTTTGATAAGTGCCAGATTGCAAACACAGAAGACCAATTATTTTGACCAGCTTCCTCAAAATTCTCTAATTCTTTCCTACTAGCTCATACCTCTCCCTAGTGTTTAAGAATAAAAAAGTTTTCTGTTTTAGTTCTTTTCCTCTGCCCCACTGCAAAATCCTGATCTCCATTGCAGTTAATTTAAATAAGGTCTTTCTTGCTGTTTTAAACAAGTGTCCAGTATAGTTTTTCTTCTACAGTATCGCTATGCTGTGCCTTAGCTCTGGAATATAGAGGTGGTCTCTACAGCCTCCAGAAGTGGACTATTTCTCTTTTATAAGAAAGGTTAATACAAATTGTTGACTGTCTAGATTGATTTTGTTTCTTTTTAGTCATTATCTTAGCTAGTACTATCTGATAATTTTTCTTTGTGATTCATTATATAGAGACTCCTCCATCAGAGGGCAGACAGACTGAAAACCATAGTCACAGAAACTAACCAATCTGATCATATGGACCACAGCCTTGTCTAAATCAGTGAGACTATGAGCCATGCCCTGTAGGGCCACCCAAGATGGATGGGTCGTGGTGGAGAGTTCTGACAAAATTTGGTCCACTGGAGAAGGGAACTGCAAACCACTTCAGTATTCCTGCCTTGAGAACACTATGAACAGTATGAAAAGGAAAAAAGATAGGAACTGAAAGATGAACTCCTCAGGTTAGTAGGTGCCCAATATGTTACAGGAGATCAGTGGAGAAATAACTTCAGAAAGAATGAAGAGATGGAGCCAAAGCAAAAATAATACCCAGTTGCGGATGTGACTGGTAATAGAAGCAAAGTATGATGCTGCAAAGAACATTATTGCACAGGAACCTGGAATGTTAGGTCCATGAATCAAGGAAAATTGGAAGTGGTCAAACAGGAGATGGCAAGGGTGAACATCAACATTTTAGAAATCACCAAACTAAAATGGACTGGAACAGGTGAATTTGGCTCAGATGACCATTGTATCTTCTACTGTGGGCAGGAATCCCTTAGAAGAAGTGGAGTAGCCATCGTAATCAATAAAAGAGTCCAAAATGCAGTACTTGGGTACAATCTCAAAAACAACAGAATGATCTCTGTTCATTTCCAAGGTAAGCCATTCAATATCACGGTAACCCAAGTCTATGCCCCGACCAATAATGAAGAAGCTGAAGTTGAATGGTTCTATGAAGACCTACAACACCTTCTATAACTAACACCCCCAAAATATATCCTCTTCATTATAGGGGACTGGAATGCAAAGGTAAGAAGTCAAGAAACACCTAGAGTAACCAGCAAATTTGGCCTTGGAGTACAGAATGAAGCAGGGCAAGGCTAATAGAGTTTTGCCAAGAGAATGAACTGGTCATAGCAAACACTCTCTTCCAACAACACAAGAGAAGACTCTACACATAGACATCAGCAGAGGGTCAACACTGAAATCAGATTGATTATATTCTTTGCAGCCAAAGATGGAAAAGCTCTATACAGCAGCAAAAACAAGACTGGGAGCTGACTGGGGCTCAGACCATGAACTCCTTATTGCCAAATTCAGACTTAATTGAAGAAAGTAGGGAAAACCACTAGACCATTCAGGTATGACCTAAATCAAATCCCTTATGATTATATGGTGGAAGTAACAAATAGTTTTAAGGGCTTAGATCTGATAGAGTACCTGATGAACTATGGTCGGAGGTTCATGACATTGCACAGGAGACAGGGACCAAGACCATCCCCAAGAAAAAGAAATTCAAAAAAGCAAAATGGCTGACTGAGGAGGCCTTAGAAATAGCTGTGAAAAGAAGAGAAGCAAAAAGCAAAGGAGAAAAGGAAAGATATACCCATTTGAATGCAGAGTTCCAAAGAATAACAAGGAGAGATCAGAAAGTGTTCTTCTGTGATCAATGCAAAGAAATAGAGGAAAAGAATAGAATGGGAAAGACTAGAGATCTCTTCCAAGAAAATTAGAGATGCCAAGGGAACATTTCAGGCAAAGATGGGCTTAATAAAGCACAGAAATGGTATGGACCTAATGGAAGCAGAAAATATTAAGAAGAGGTGGTAAAGTACACAGAAGAACTGTACAAAAAAGATCTTCATGACCCAGATAATCACAATGGTGTGATCACTCACCTAGAGCCAGATATTCTGGAATTTGAAGTAAAGTAGGCCTTAGAAAGCATCTCTACAAACAAAGCTAGTGGAGGTGATGGGATTCCAGTTGAGCTGTTTCAAATCCTGAAAGATGATGTTGTGAAAGTGCTGCACTCAATATGTCAGCAAATTTGAAAACTCAGCAGTGGCCACAGGACTGAAAAAGCTCAGTTTTCATTCCAATTCCAAAGAAAGGCAATGCCAAAGAATGCTCAAACTACCGCCCAGTTGCACTCATCTCACATGCTTAAAGTAATGCTCAAAATTCTCCAAGCTAGGCTTCAACAGTACCTGAATTTTAAACTTCCAGATGTTCAAGCTGGTTTTAAAAAAGGCAGAGGAATCAGAGATAAAATTGCCACATTTGTTGGATCATAGAAAAAGCAAGTGAGTTTCAGAAAAACATCTATTTCTGCTTTGTGTGGATTATCACAAACTGTGAAAAATTTTTTAAGAGATGGGAATACCAGACTACCTGACCTGCCTCTTGAGAAATCTGTATGCAAGTCAGGAAGCAACAGTTAGAACTGGGCATGGAACAACAGACTGGTCCTAAATTGGGAAAGGAGTACATCAAGGCTGTATATTGTCACCCTGCTTATTTAACTTCTATGCAGAGTACATCATGAGAAACGCTGGGCTGGATGAAGCACAAGCTGGAGTCAAGATTGATGGGAGAAACATCAGAAACCTCAGATATGCAGATGGCACCTTCGTTATGGCAGAAAGCGAAGAATAACTAAAGAGCTTCTTGATGAAAGTGAAAGAGGAGAGTGAAAAAGTTGGCTTAAAGCTCAACTTTCAGAAAACTAATATCATGGCAACTGGTCCCATCAGTTGCCCACTTCATGGCCAATAGATGGGGAAACAGTGACAGATTTTATTTTTGGGGGGTTCCCAAACACTGCAGTTGGTGACTGCTGCCATGAAATTAAAAGACACTTACTCCTTGGAAGAAAAGTTATGACCAACCTAAACAGCATATTTAAAAGCAGAGACATTACTTTGTCAACAAATGTCTGTCTGGTGAAGGCTATGGCTTTTCCAGTAGTCATATGTGGATGTGAGAGTTGGACTATAAAAAAAAAACTGTGTGCCAAAGAATTGATGCTTTTGAACTGTGGTGTTGGAGAAGACTCTTGAGAGTCCTTTGGGCTGCAAGGAGATCCAACCAGTCCGTCCTAAAGGAACCCAGTCCTGAATATTCATTGGAAGGACTGATGTTGAGGCTGAAATTCAAATATTTTGGCCACCTGATGCGAAGAACTGACTCATTGGAAAGGGCTCTGAGTGCTGGGAAAGATTAAAAATGAGAGTAGTAGGGGATGACAGAGGATGAGATGGTTGGATGGCATCACCGACTCAATGGACATGAGTTTGAGAAACCTTGGGAGTTTTTGATGGACAGGGAGGCCTGGCATGCTGCAGTCCATGGGACTGCAAAGAGTCAGACATGACTGAGCAACTATACTTAACTGAACTGACATAGAGACTCAGATAAATATAATACTAGTGGAACACAACAAGTTAGGCCATGTTCCCAACTGGAAGAAATACGAGCCTTTCATTTTTTAAAAATTCAACAAGTATTTCCATAAGCATTCATTCAACTAATATTAATTGTGCAATTCCCAGGCACTTTTGTAAGTGCCTACACTTATATGTACTGGAGGATAAGTGAGACAAATTCCCTGACCTCAAAGCTTATTAATACATTCTATTAGATGTGAGTAACACAAAGCAAGGCTTCTAGCACTTTTTAAAATGGCAAATAAAATTCTAAACTGAGGAAGATATGTATTGTATCTTGATCATTTGACAATTCTTGGTAAATGTGTGCAAAAAAGATAAGGTCTGAGGCTTCCCTAGTGGCTCAGATGGTAAAGAATCTGCCTATAGGGCAGATGACCCAGAGTTTGATCCCAGGATTGGGAAGACCCCCTGGAAGAGGAATGGCAACCCATATCAGTATTCTTGCCTGGAGAATTCCATGGACAGAGGAGCCTGGTGGGCTACAGTCTGTGGGGTCACAATGAATTGGACACAACTGTGCAACTAACAAGATTTGCTGTCAGTAAAGGGCTTCCCTGGTAGTTCTGAGAGTAAAGAATTCTCCTGCAGCTCAAGAGACCTGGATTCAATCCATGGGTCGGGAATATCCCTAGAGAAGGGAATGGCTACTCACTCCAGTGTTCTTGCCTGGGAAATCCCATGGACAGAGGAGTCTGGTGGGCTGTAGTCCATGGGGCTACAAAGACGTGACTGAGCCACCACCTTTGCCGTCAGTAAAGCACTACGTTTTGTCATTCTTTCTGTATGTGTATATATATATATATATATACATATATATATGTATATATATATATATATATATTTTATGTTCCCACTTTTATCTTATACAAAAGGCCATTAAATGCTGACATGTATTTGCCATCTCTGACACAGTTCTGGCTTGACATGACTTGCCCTATGCAAATCCTTAGGGCTGCCAAGTGGAACAGAAGGCTGAGCTCTTGAGGAGAGAGATAATCTCACATTTTAGAACCAGAGACACATGCACAAAACATTGAGTTAGAAAGAAGAAAAAAACAACTCTTTATGAGACAAGGAACATTAAGGAATAATTAGGAGTTTGTGAAAAGATCAGCTTGTTACAATTCATGATAATTTCCTGACAACATCCTAATTTGTATATAAAAATCCCTAGAATTTTATTTCTTAAACATTCACCATCTTCTGCATCATGATTGTATTTCTTCAACTTGTTATAAAATAACTAGTTCATCTAAACTCTTGTGATTTTAAATTGTGATAAAAATCAATAATGGTAATTATTTTCATTTCCATCCTATATGTAATACATGCTCATTTCTAAATATATTACAAACTGAAAAATAATTTGCAGTTTTTGTTTGTGTGTCACAAAATTTCTTGGTAACATTTCAGTGAACTCATTTATGTGACTGAATAGTATTCTTTAAAAACTATAGTAATTAGAATAGGCATCTCTATATTGGTTTATGAATGTTAAATAATGAGAAAGGACAAGTCTGAAACTAATTGTTTTTCAGGATAAAAATCTATTTTTGAGGAAAATGTCATGTAAAACAACTTTGTTGTGCTCTAAGCTGTAAATTAAATCTTGTCACCAAGAAGAATGTTACAAACTATTGATTTCCTTAGCCATTAATTCACTCAAAGCATTATCTTAGTCTCTACAGCATTTAGCTGCTTGAATTTACTTATCAAAGCTAATCAGCTTCGTTTCCCCTTTTGCTAAACAAACCAACAGAGTAATTTTCTCTAGTCATTTGCTATTGTATTTCAGGGAAATACATCTCATAGAACACTGGCTGGTCCTTTCTCATACACACACACACACAATATGATACAATCATTATTTTACTTTCATAAGAGGTAACTGAAATATGGTGAAACCATTGCTTTATATACAATGACATGTAATTTTTGTGATTTTTTTCCTTGTTGGCCAGTGTATGTCTCCTGTGTATTTGGCAGGAGTAATGGTTAAATGGCACCCCACTAGTCCAGAGAGTTGATGTGAGGTGGGAGGTGCGGGGGCAGGGGGGTGATTCAGGATTGGGAACTCGTGTACACCTGGGCAGATTCATGTGTGTGTATGGCAGAACCAATACAGTAGTGTGGGGTAAAATGAAGTAAAAATAAAAATTGAGAGGAAAAAAAATAAAAAGCACTTTATGTTGTTCTTATTTACTTATTCTTTTGAATTTAACTTATTCATTTATATAACTAGTCTATTAAAAATTTGCTGTAGTAAAATATTAATTCCCAGTTATGAAAAGCAAGACATGTGGACACTTATACAGCTTAATTTCTCCTTTTCTTTGTCTTTTAATTTGAACAATAACAACGACAGAAAACCACTTACACATTTTACACACATAATTATCTGAGCTCAGAAACTTGCAGTTGTTCTATTTAAGTATAAGTTTTGGTCTGAGCTTACCAGGTGGCGTTATAGTAAAGAACTGGCTTGCCAACGCAGGAGATGGAGGAGTTGCAAGTTTGATCCCTGGGTCGGGAAGATCCCCTGGAAGAGGGCATGGCAATCCACTCCAGTAATTTTGCCTGGAGAATCCCACTGACAAAGGAGCTCTCTATAGGTTTACAAAGAGTCAGACATGACTGAAGTGACTTAGCTTGCATGCACAAATATAGGTTTAACTCACAGTCACCTCTTCTTAAGTAATAGTCCTCTATTCAGAAAAAACCAGTTCCAATGTCTGAGTGTCTTATTCTCCTCTTTATTATTCCATATTCAGGACTCTCTTTTGTTATTTCCTGTCATAGAGCAAAGTCTCAGAGTTTGATCTTTCTGAAGACTCTTCCACTTGTCCTGGAATCCTTAGCAGGCTGGCACTCTGGTGACAGAGGAGGACCAAGTGTCCCCTTCAAAAACAAGCATAAGCATGATAGTGATTGTCCCTCAGTAGAGCCTCCCAGTAAACAATATTAATAGAAATCTGAAGCATAGTAGAAAAAGAGTCATTTTTTAGGAAACATTCTGTTCTTATTAGCTACCATGATCAAAAAGGAATCTGTATACCCAGAGGCAGAAGAAATCAACAGAAGTTGTATTAACATTTTCATGTTACCTGTTCAGTTCAGTTCAGTCACTCAGCCGTGTCCAACTCTTTGGGACCCCATGAATCACAGCACGCCAGGCCTCCCTGTCCATCATCAACTCCAGGAGTTCACTCAAACTCATATCCATCAAGTCAGTGATGCTATCCAGCCATCTCATCCTCTGTCGTCCCCTTCTCCTTCTGCCCCCAATCCCTCACAGCATCAGAGTCTTTTCCAATGAGTCAACTCTTAGCATGAGATGGCCAGAGTACTGGAGTTTCAGCTTTAGCATCATTTCTTCGAAAGAAATCTCAGGATTGGTCTCCTTCAGAAAGAGTGTCCAACTCTTTGGGACCCCATGAATCACAGCACGCCAGGCCTCCCTGTCCATCATCAACTCCAGGAGTTCACTCAAACTCATATCCATCAAGTCAGTGATGCTATCCAGCCATCTCATCCTCTGTCGTCCCCTTCTCCTTCTGCCCCCAATCCCTCACAGCATCAGAGTCTTTTCCAATGAGTCAACTCTTAGCATGAGATGGCCAGAGTACTGGAGTTTCAGCTTTAGCATCATTTCTTCGAAAGAAATCTCAGGATTGGTCTCCTTCAGAAAGGATTGATTGGATCTCTTTGCAGTCCAAGGGACTCTCAAGAGTCTTCTCCAACACCACATTTTGAAAGCATCAATTCTTTAGCGCTCAGCCTTCTTCACAGTCCAACTCTCACATTCATACTGACCACAGGAAAAACCATAGCCTTGACTAGATGGACCTCTGTTGGCAAAGTAATGTCTCTGCTTTTCAATATGCTATCTAGGCTGGTCATAACTTTTCTTCCAAGGAGTAAACATCTTTTAATTTCATGGCTGCAATCACAATTTGCAGTGATTTTGGAGCCCCCCAAAAATAAAGTCTGACACTATTTCCACTTTTTCCACATCTATTTCCCATGAAGTGGTGGGACCGGATGCCATGATCTTCATTTTCTGAATGTTGAGCTTTAAGCCTACTTTTTCACTGTCCACTTTTTCTTCAAGAGTCTTTTTAGCTCCTCTTCACTTTCTGCCATAAGGGTGGTGTCATCTGCATATCTGAAGTTATTGATATTTCTCCCAGCAACCTAGATTCCAGCTTGTGTTTCTTCCAGTCCAGCATTCCTCATGATGTACTCTGCATGTAAGTTAAATAACCAGGGTGACAATATACAGCCTTGACGTACTCATTTTCCTATTTGAAACCATGTCCAGTTCTAATTGTTGCTTCCTGACCTGCATACAGATTTCTCAAGAGGTGGGTCAGGTGTTCTGATATTCCCATCTCTTTCAGAATTTTCCACAGTTTATTGTGATCCACACAGTCAAGGTTTGGCATAGTCAATAAAGCAGAAATAGATGTGTTTCTGGAACTCTTGCCTTTTTGATGATCCAGCAGACTTTGGCAATTTGATCTCGAGTGCCTCTACCTTTTCTAAAACCAGCTTGAACATCTGGAAGTTCACAGTTCATGTATTGCTAAAGCCTGACTTGGAGATTTTTGAGCATTACTTTACTAGCATGTGACATGAGTGCAATTTTGCGTTAGTTTGAGCATTCTTCGTCACTGCCTTTCTTTGGGATTGGAATGAAAATTGATCTTTTTCAGTCCTGTGGCCACTGCTGAGTTTTCCAAATTTTCTGGCATATTGAGTGCAGTACTTTCACAGCATCATCTTTCAGGATTTGAAACAGCTCTACTGGAATTCCATCACCTCCATTAGTTTGTTCATAACGATGCTTTCTAAGACCCACTTGACTTCATATTCCAGGATGTCTGGCTCTAGATAAGTGATCACACCATCATGATTATTTGGGTCATGAAGATCTTTTTTGTACAGTTCTTCTGTGTATTCTTGTCACCTCTTCTCAATATCTTCTGCTTCTGTTAGGTCCATACCATTTCTGTCCTTTATCAAGCCCTTCTTTGAATGAAATATTCCCTTGGTATCTCTAATTTTCGTGAAGAGATCTCTAGTTTTTCTCATTCTGTTCTTTTCCTTTATTTCTTTGCATAGATCGCTGAAGAAGGCTTTCTTATCTCTTCTTGCTATTCTTTGGAACACTGCATTCAGATGCTTATATCTTTCCTTTTCTCGTTTGCTTTTCACCTCTCTTCTTTTCACAGCTATTTGTAAGGCCTCCCCAGACAGCCATTTTGCTTTTTTGCATTTCTTTTCCGTGGGGATGGTCTTGATCCCTGTCTCCTGCACAATGTCACGAACCTCATTCCATAGTTCATCAGGCACACCTAGATCTATTAGATCTGGGCCCTTAAATCTACTTCTCACTTCCACTGTATAATCATAAGGGGTTTGATTTAGGTCATACCTGAATGGTCTAGCGGTTTTCCCTACTTTCTTCAATTTAAGTCTGAATTTGGCGATAAGGAGTTCATGATCTGAGCCACAGTCAGCTCCTGGTCTTGTTTTTGTTGACTGTATAGAGCTTATCTGTCTTTGGCTGCAAAGAATATAATCAATCTGATTTCGGTGTTGACCATCGGGTGATGTCATGTGTAGAGTCTTCTCTTGTGTTCTTGGGAGGGGGTGTTTGCTATGACTGGTGCATTTTCTTGGCAAAACTCTATTAGTCTTTGTCCTGCTTCATTCCGCATTCCAAGGCCAAATTTGCCTGTTACTCCAGGTGTTTCTTGACTTTCTACTTTTGCATTCCAGTCCCCTATAATGAAAAGGACATCTTTTCTGGGTGTTAGTTCTAAAAGGTCTTGTAGGTCTTCATAGAACTTTCAACTTCAGCTTCTTCAGCATTACTGGTTGGGGCATAGACTTGGATTACTATGATATTGAATGGTTTGCCTTCGAAACGAACAGAGATCATTCTGTAGTTTCTGAGACTGAATCCAAAAGTAATGCATTCCGAGCTCTTTTGTTGACCATGATGGCTACTCCATTTGTCCTGAGGGATTCTTGCCTGCAGTAGTAGATATAATGTTCATCTGAGTTAAATTCACCCATTCCAGTCCATTTTAGTTCACGGATTCCTAGAATGTTGACGTTCACTCTTGCCATCTCTTGTTTGACCACTTCCAATTTCCCTTGATTCATGGACCTGACATTCCAGGTTTCTATGCAATATTGCTCTTTACAGCCTTGAACCTTGCTTCTATCACCAGTCACATCCACAGCTGGGTATTGTTTTTGCTTTGGTCCCATCCCTTCATTCTTTCTGAAGTTATTTCTCTACTGATCTCCAGTAGCGTGTTGGGCACCTACTGACCTGGGGAGTTCCTCTTTCAGTGTCCTATCGTTTTGCCTTTTCACACTGTTCATGAGGTTCTCAAGGCAAGAATACTGAAGTGGTTTGCCATTCTCTTCTCCAGTGTCATACCTCTCCATCATGACTCGCCTCTCTTAGGTTGCCCCATGGGCATGGCTTAGTTTCATTGAGTTAGACACGGTTGTGGTCCTAGTGTGATTAAATTGACTAGTTTTCTGTGAGTATGGTTTCAGTGTGTCTGCCGTCTGATGTCCTCTTGCAACACCTACCATTTACTTGGGTTTCTCTTTTCTTGGTTGTGGGGTATCTCTTCACTGCTTCTCCAGCAAAACGCAGACACTGCTCCTTACCCTGGATGAAAGGTATCTCCTCATCACCACCCTTCCTGACCTTCAACGTGGGATAGCGCCTCTAGGCCTTCCTGCACCCGCGCAGCCACCGTTCTCGTAATTCCTGCTAATAATTTTTTGTTGTTATTGTATGGACAAAGATGCTTTTTGCCATTGTCCCAGACCAAATCAACTAAATACAATTGACTGGAGGAAATTTAACATAAAGGAAATGCTTTTAGCTTGCTAACTTGAATGTGATTCCAACTGAAATCCTAAAGGAATGATTCCAAAGTAACACGGCTTATGTGTACATTTATATTTTCCTTCCAAGTTTTATTGAAAAACAATAGAAAAAGATAACCGTGTAGTCTTGTTTTGCAAGTAGATATAATGTTAGTGAATTTTGTAATAAATTTCTCAGTAGTTTGCTAAATAGCTCATATTCAATGCCTGACTCATTAAATATACATATACTATATGATAGAATGTAATTAGTAGATTCTTCACAAGCCAATTAGATTCCATGTCTAGTATATATTTAAATAATTGTAATTTAGTTTCAAATTTTACCTTTAAGTTTTTTGTGCTATAGAAATATTTTTAAAACAAAATATGCCATGTAAATCCAAGCTTTCCAGATGAGTAAATATAAAATAATCTTTGTCAATATTCTTTGATAGAATTTTCATGGTAAACAGTAGAGATTTGTTTATGCATTCACATTCATGCTTCTACTAAATTCATTAAGCAACTTTTCTTAGTACCTTGTAGATATGAGAATCCTCTTAATAAAAAAATTAGACATTGTAATTAAATCATCTTTTATTTTTGTTTTTATTTTTTCATTTTTTCCCAATTTTATAATATTCTATTTATGATGTATAAGTTAAAACCACGGCTATGGAGAGAATCACTAGGGGAAGATTGTGACATAAAAACAGGCTTCAAAGGAATAATCATTTTTATGTAAGGAGTTTTGATTGATAAAATATTTTCACACAGAAAATAATTTAATAAAGATACATTCATTTTTTCTTATAGTAAAGGATTATTCCTATTAGAGTCTGATATAAACCAGTATTTCCACAGTAACAGTATTAGAGCTTCCAGTTACAAGATTACAGGATTCAAACTCTTACTTTAGGATTTTCCCATAAAACCAAAGGTCATAGCCACTAGAACAAAACTTCATTAATTGATGAATTAATGATCTGACTTCCAGTGGTCTGTTCAAGTTCACAAATTTGTCTCTGCATTACTTTCAAGATTTTTGACAGAAACTACTGATTGCTATAAAGCTTCCTTTATTAAGAATATATAAATTATAGATAAAGAGAAGAAATATTAGAAATAATTTAATTGGAATTCTAGCAAATATACATTTTTTTTGAAAAAGATGTACTAAAAATTTACTCATCCTACACAGTACTCCAAGCATGCATCTAATTATCTCTAAAATGATTATTCCTGGTTTCTAGTCACAATATGGATGTTAATGTATTTCGTATACATTAATATTTTTATGTCAGCACTATATTACCAATGAGCTCCCCTGGTGGCTGAGATAGTAAAGAATCCACCTGCAGTGCAAGAGACCTGGGCTCCAACCCTGGGTTGGGAAGATCCCCTGGAGAAGGGAATGGCTACCTACTCCAGTATCCTGGTCTGGAGAATTCCATGGACAGAAGAGCCTAACAGGTTACAGTCCTACAGCGCATGGGATTGCAGAGAGTCAGACACGACTGTGCGACTCTCACTTCACATATAACCAGTACATATTCAAGCATGGTTCACCATATACTTGTCTCTTTATTCTGTGATGGTGCTTGCTTGACTTTGATTATTTTTTTGTTCCTATGTGTCAAAATGATGGTACAATTAACATCACAGGCAGATTATTGTTGTAAGGGGGCTTTCTCGCTGTACAATGTTTAGCAGTATCTCTGCTTTCTACCCATTAGATATGAGCAACAAGAGCCACTCCGCCACACCCCTAACTGTGACAAAAAAGTGTTTCTCCAGACATTGTCAAATATTCTCATGGGAGGGGCAAAACTGCCCTTTTGAGAATTACTGCTAACACAGAGATTTTCAGCTTTGCCCCAGTGCATATCATTTCCTTCCTTTCTCTACATTCATGGAACCAATAACTCATTGATCACACACTTTATATATATATAATATTTGGCTGATTCACTTGGTTCTGATATGACAGAACTAAGTGAAAGAGAGATTGACAATTTTTCATTTACATGTCATTTATCTTACCATCAATTTAATTTTCTGCCTATTTAGAATAAAGACATTAAATATTACAAAGCCTAATCATGTAACTTTCATTGGGACAAAAGTCAAATTATTAATTATTTGCATCCTTCACCATTACATCTAAGAAATGCAAGTGAAGTAGAGAAAAGTATTCTACCATATTTGGAAAGTTTGTAACCTTAGGCATCAGTGCAAAGCTAGTTTTAAGTATTGCCTACCATTGATTTCAATGTATTTAATCCCGACCAGGGCTTCCCTAGTAGCTCAGCTGGTAAAGAATCTCCCTGAAGTGCAGGAGACCCTGTTTCAGTTCTTGGGTCTGGAAGATCCCTTGGAGAAGGCATTCTCCCACTCCAGTATTCTCAGGGTTCTCTGATAGCTCAGATGGTAAAGAATCCACCTGCAATGCAAATGACCTGGGTTCAATCTCTGGGTTGGGAAGATCCCCTGGAGGAGGGCATGGCAACCCACTCCTGTATTCTTGCTGGAGAAGCCCATGGACAGAGGAGCCAGGCAGGCTACAGTCCATGAGGTTACAAACAATTGGACAGTAATGAGTGACTAAGCACAGCACAGCAGTCCCTACAAGTTTCATGAGTGCATTTCCATCTTTACATGTGCTTCTCAGAGTAATTGCTATTTTGTAGGAAATTGCCATTTATATAATTAAATTAGGACAGTTAGTAATTTAAAAGATGGCTAGAATTGAGAATTGACATTATGAAGACTGATGCTACCATCATATATCTTACAGTTTCTTAAATGTCTTTCAGGAATAGGGGGAAATGATGAGAAAATAAGTTATTAAAATAGTAGTCTGGTTTCAAAGAGTTTCAACTTTTAAAGTCTAATAGAATATTAATCGGTAATTGGTAATTAAGCTCTTCATCTCATATGCTGGGAGTGATTTTCAAAGAAATCTGTGGTGTGTATTAGTACTGTGATTGTATATCTTCAAAGGGTTTAATTGACAGGCACTGTGTACAACAATAGCACCCTGTCCATGACTGCCTCTGCATTGGCTTCTGTCTGATTGAGCTCCCCTGTTGTCTTGTGCACCTGTTCTAAACTGACATCCAAATGCTTTTTTCCCTAAGGCTTCTTTTCAAAATATTTTCTTAGAAAGAAAGTGATGCTTACTTCCAGTTTTGACATTTTGTAATATTCTTACTGAGGTTTGGGGGCATTAAAATGTCCTTTCTGAAGTGATTGAACTGGCCATACTCTGGCTTCTAGGAGTTTACTGTTAATATACCCACCTGGAATATATAATATGGCAAGATATTAGTGGACCTGAGGATGAATTAAAAGTATTCACACACACACACATATATACATATATATATGCAGAAAGTATATGAAATTATAACAATTAAATTTTCAGAGTCCCTGTGCTTTTTTAAAGAGTAGGGTATCTCTATAAATCTAAGAATATACAATTGCAAATAGTGTATAAATAAATGAAGAGGGACCTATAACATTTAGATCTCAGTAAATTAGACACTTGCCACTCTAATTAAACTGCTTAAATTGCTTTTGTGTCTAATTTGTACTGAATTTTGCATTTTTTTTAAATCAGGGTAACATTTTCTTTTTTAAAAAATTTGAGAGAGAAATAACACTAAGATAAATAAGCTTTGTGGACTTAATAATATCTTTATAATACATATTTAAAAGATTATATATATAATATATATATAAGTAAGTAAAGTCACTCAGCCATGTCCGACTCTTTGTGATCCCATAGACTGCAGCCCACCAGGCTCCTCAATCCATTGGCTCAGAGGTTAAAGCATCTGCCTCCAATGCAGGAGACCCGGGTTTGATCCCTAGGTCGGGAAGATCCCCTGGAGAAGGAAATGGCAACCCACTCTAGTATTCTTGCTTGGAGAATATATATATATATATATATATTTCTTTAGCCAGTCATTTAAAATATTGTTTAAGCAATTCCATTAATCCTTTCCTTTAGTCAGTCATCTTTAAAGACATCAAAATTGCCTTGTATTTTGTAGGCATTGACTTTATTTGCAAATAAGACCAGTTCCACATAGGATGCAAATGTACAGCCAAATATGGTGTACGATTAAGGAAATGCAATTTCAAATATGTTAAAGTATCACCCTTATTGTTAAACAAGATGTACAAAAAATCACAATCCAGAGTTGTTTATCTGATTTAAAGTTAAATTTAGTGAATATGACTTGAAAGACAAAGATATAATAAAATAGAGCTTGGGCTATATATTAACTTACTAGTGTTTATTCTTGAATAAGCAGGTATAAGTGATCAAATTATCAAAATTATAATCCTCCTAGTGTAGGAGAAGGCCAGTTTGATGGCATCTTAAAATTACTTGAAAAGAGCAAGAACAGATGTCGCAATGGAGTAGTGAAGATAAATAGAAAGCAGAATGAAGTTTTTGTTTGTGGTTTTAATGAAAAAAAAAAGTCAGTGTTGACTAAGCAAGATGACTTTTTATTTACTATCTGATGTAGGACACAGTTCAAAATCCTTATTATGGAATACAGGGCCCTCTATTAAAAAAATTCCTTTTGGCTTCCCCTTGCTAGAAGATACTAGGGAATCTATATCCTAACTTTACTTGTATACCCTTCCCCTAAATTAATTATCAGGGAGTTAATTCCTGAATGGGGCTTCCCAGTGGTTCAATGGTAAAGAATGTAATATAATGCAATGTAAGTGACATACGGGACATGGGTTTGAACCCTAGGTTCAGAGGATTCCCTTGGAGGAGAAAATGGAAAGTTATTCCAGTACTCTTGCCAGGGAAATCGCATGGACAGAGCCTGGCAGGCTACATGGACACAGGATCCTGGTGGGCTAGAGTCCAAACGGTCACAAAGAGATGAACACAACTGAGCATCTGAGCACAAGCAATTCCTGAATGAGGGTAGATATTTGTACCTTAATTGTTTATTTTTATTATATATTCTAATTACATTTTACTTAATAAGCTTGCAGAACTAACAAATAACTTCAGTTCAGCTGAATTCAGTTCAGTCACTCAGTCATGTCGACTCTTTGCAACCACATGAATCACAGCACCCCAGGCCTCCCTGTCCATTACCAACTCCTGGAGATCATTCAGACTCACGTCCATTGAGTCCGTGATGCCATCCAGCCATCTCATCCTCGGTCGTCCCCTTCTCCTCCTGCCCCCAATCCCTCCCAGCATCAGGGTATTTTCCAAAGAGTCAACTCCTTTCATGAGGTGGCCAAAGTATTGGAGTTTCAGCTTTAGCATCAGTCCTTCCAATGAACACTCAGGACTGATCTCCTTTAGAATGGACTGATTGGATCTCCTTGCAGTCGAAGGGACTCTCAAGAGTCTTCTTCAACACCAAAGTTCAAAAGCATCAATTGTTCGACTCTCAGCTTTCTTCACCGTCCAACTCTCACATCCATACATTACTACTGGAAAAATCATAGACTTGACTAGACAGACCTTTGTTGGCAAGCTAATATATCTACTTTTCAATATATTATCAAGGTTGGTCATAACTTTCCTTCCAAGGAATAAGCGTCTTTTCATTTTATGGTGGCAATCAGCATCTGTAGTGATTATGGAGTCCAAAAAATAAAGTCTGACACTGTTTCCACTGTTTCCCCATCGACTTCTCATGAAGTGATGGGATCAGATGCCATGATCTTCATTTTCTGAATGTTGAACTTTAAGTCAACTTTTTCAGTCTCCTCTTTTACTTTCATCAAGAGGCTTTTTAGTTCCTCTTCACTTTCTGCCATAAGGTTGGCGTCATCTGCATATCTGAGGTTATGGATATTTCTCCCGGCAATCTTGACTCCAGTTTGTGCTTCTTTCAGCCCAGCGTGTCTCATGAGGTACTCTGCATATAAGTTATATAAGCAGGGTGACAATATACAGCTTTGCCATACTCCTTTTCCTATTTGGAACCAGTCTGTTGTTCCATGTCCAGTTCTAACTGTTGCTTCCTGACTTGCATATAGGTTTCTCAAGAGGCAGGTCAAGTGGTCTGGTACTCCCATCTCTTTCACTATTTTCCACAGTTTGTTGTTATCCACACAAAGGCTTTGGCATAGTCAATAAAGCAGAAATAGATATTTTTCTAGAACTCTCCTGCTTTTTTCATGATCTAGTGGATGTTCGCAATTTGATTTCTGGATCCTTTGCCTTTTCTGAAACCAGCTTGAACCTCAGGAAGTTCTCGGTTCATATGTTGCTGAAATCTGGCTTGGTGAATTTTGAGCATTACTTCCCTAGGGTGTGAGACATTGCTTTTCTTTGGGATTGGAATGGAAATGGATCTTTTCCAGTCCTGTGGCCACTGCTGAGTTTTCCAAATTTGCTGTCTTATTGAGTGCAGCACTTTAACAGCATCATCTTTCAGGATTTGAAATAGTTCAACTGAAGTCCCATCGCCTTCACTAGCTTTGTTCATAGTGATGCTTCTTTTTTTTTTAATTAATTTTAATTTTTTAATTGGTTTTGCCTTACAATACTGTATTCATTTTGCTATACATTGACATGAATCAGCCACGAGTGTACATGAACTCCCAATCCCGATCCCCACCTCCCCCCTCCCGCCCCACCCCCTCTCTCTGGATTATCCCCGTGCATCAGTCCCTAGCATCCTGCATCCTGCATCAAACCTGGACTGGCAATTCATTTCGCTTATGATATCACACATGTTACATTGCCACTCTGCCAACCCATCCCACCCTCTCCCTCTCCCACAGAGTCCAAAAGGCCATTCTATACAACTGTGTCTCTTTTGCTGTCTTGCGTACAGGTTTATCATTACCATCATTCTAAATTCCATATATATGTGTAAGTATACTGTATTGATGTTTTTCTTTCTGGCTTACTTCACTCTGTATAATCGGCTCCAGCGTCATCCACCTCATTAAAACTGATTCAAATGTATTCTTTTTAATAGCTGAGTAATACTCCATTGTGTATATGTACCACAGCTTTCTTATCCATTCATCTGCTGATGGACATCTAGGTTGCTTCCATGTCCTGGCTATTACAAACAGTGCCGCGATGAACATTGGGGTACACGTGTCTCTTTCAATTCTGGTTTCCTCGGTGTGTATGCCCAGCAGTGGGATCGCTGGATCATAAGGCAGTTCTATTTGCAATTTTTTAAGGAATCTCCACACTGTTCTCCATAGTGGCTGTACTAATTTGCATTCCCACCAACAGTGTAAGAGGGTTCCCTTTTCTCCACACCCTCTCCAGCATTTATTGCTTGTTGACTTTTGGATCGCAGCCATTCTGACTGGTGTGAAATGGTACCTCATTGTGGTTTTGATTTGCATTTCTCTGATAATGAGTGATGTTGAGCATCTTTTCATGTGTTTGTTAGCCATTCGTATGTCTTCTTTGGAGAAGTGTCTATTTAGTTCTTTGGCCCATTTTTTGATTGGGTCATTTATTTTTCTGGAGTTGAGCTGCATAAGCTGCTTGTATATTTTTGAGATTAGTTGTTTGTCAGTTGCTTCATTTGTTATTATTTTCTCCCATTCAGAAGGCTGTCTTTTCACCTTGTTTATAGTTTGCTTTGTTGTGCAGAAGTTTTAATTTTAATTAAATCCCATTTGTTTATTTTTGCTTTTATTTCCAGTATTTTGGGAGGTGGATCATAGAGGATCCTGCTGTGATTTATGTCAGGGAGTGTTTTGCCTATGTTCTCCTCTAAGAGTTTTATAGTTTCTTGTCTTACGTTTAGATCTTTAATCCATTTTGAGTTTATTTTTGTTTATGGTGTTAGAAAGTGATCTAATTTCATTCTTTTACAAATGGTTGACCAGTTTTCCCAGCACCACTTGTTAAAAAGATTGTCTTTACTCCACTGTATATTCTTGCCTCCTTTGTCGAAGATAAGCTGTCCATAGGTGTGTGGATTTATCTCTGGGCTTTCTATTTTGTATAGTGATGCTTCTTAAGGCCCACTTGATTTCACATTCCTGGGTGTCTGGCTCCTGCTGAGTGATCACACCTTCGTGATTATCTGGGTCCTGAAACTCTTTTTTGTACAGTTTTTCTGTGTATTCTTGCCACCTCTTCTTAATATCTTCTGCTTCTGTTAGGTCCATACCATTTCTCTCCTTTATCGAGCCCATCTTTGCATGAAATGTTCCCTTGATATCTTTAATTTTCTTGAAGAGATCTCTAGTCTTTCCCATTCTGTTGTTTTCCTCTATTTCTTTGCATTGATCACTGAGGAAGTCTTTCTTATCTCTCCTTGCTATTCTTTGGAACTCTGCATTCAGATGCTTATATCTTTCCTTTTATCCCCGTCTTTCACTTCTTTTCTTTTCATAGCTATCTGCAAGACCTCCTCAGACAGCCATTTTGCTTTTTTGCATTTCTTTTCCATGGCGATGATCTTGATCCCTGTCTCCTGTACAATATTAGGAACCTCCGTCCATAGTTTTTCAGGCACTCTTGTCTATCAGACCTAGTCCCTTAAAAATATTTCTCACTTCCACTGTATAATCATAAGGGATTTGAATTATGTTATACTTGAATAGTCTGGTGATTTCCCCCCCTTTCTTCAATTTAAGTCTGAATTTGAAAATAAGGAGTTCATGATCGAGCCACAGTCGGCTTCCAGTCTTGTGTTTGCTGATTGTATAGAGCTTTTCCATCTTGGGCTGCAAAGAATATAATCAATCTGATTTTGGTGTTGACCATCTGGTGATGTCCATGTGTAGAGTCTTCTCTTGTGTTTTTGGAAGAGGGTGTTTGCTGTGACCAGCACATTCTTTTGGCAAAATGCTATTAGCCTTTGCCCTACTTAATTTTGTACTCCAAGGCCAAATTTGCCTGTTATTCCAGGTGTTTCTTGACTTTCTACTTTTGCATTCCAGTCCCCTATAATGAAAAGGATATCTTTTTTGGGTGTTAGTTCTAAAAGGTCTTGTAGGTCTTCATAGAACCTTTCAACTTCAGCTTTTTCAGCATTACTGGTTGGGGCATAGACTTGCATTACCATGATATCGAATGATTTGCCTTGGAAATGAGCAGAGATCATTCTGTCATTTTTGAGATTGCATCCAAGTACTGCATTTTGAACTCTTTTGTTGACCATGATGGCTACTCCATTTCTTCTGAGGGATTCCTGCCCACAGTAGTAGATATAATGGTCATCTGAGTTAAATTCACCCATTCAAGTGCATTTTAGTTCACTGATTCCTAGGATGTTGACATTCACTCTTGCCATCTCCTGTTTGACCATTTCCAATTTGCCTTGATTCATGGACCTAACATTCCAGGTTCCTATGCAATATTGCTCTAACAGCCTTGAACCTTGCTTCTATCACCAGTCACATCCACAACTGGGTATTGTTTTTGCTTTGGTCCCATCCCTTCATTCTTTCTGGAGTTATTTCTCCATTGACCTCCAGTAGCATATTGGGCACCTACTGACCTGGAGGGTTCATCCTTCAGTGTCCTACCTTTCTGCTTTTTCATACTGTTCATGGGGTTCTCAAGGCAAAAATACTGAAGTGTTTTGCCATTCCCTTCTCCAGTAGACCACATTCTGTCAGACCTCTCCACCATGACCCACCCGTCTTGGGTGGCCCCACATAGCATGGCTTAGTTTCATTGATTTGACAAGGCTGTGGTCCGTGTGATCAAATTGGCTAGTTTTACTTTACTCAAATGGAACCACTCAGGAATTCATGATTAACTACCTATTGTCCAAAAACTCAGAGAAGAATAGATAATTGCTATGTACATAAAATGTACTGAGTAAAAAACAATAATAGTAAGCTCATTTATACTATATTTGGCACAGGTGCGGCCTAGAGGAGCTACCCCAAGTCCGAGGTCAAGGGTGGTGGCCAAGAGGAACTACCCCACATCCGAAGTCAGAGGTAGCAGCCAAGGTGAGCTACCCCATGTCCAAGGTCAGGGGTGGCGGCCGAGTCGAGCTACCACACACCAGAGATCAGGGCGGCGGCTGAGAGAAGCTACCACACGTTCTAGGTCAGGGAAGGCAGCCAAGAGGAGCAATCCCACATCCAAGGAGAGGTGGCTGCACAGGCACAGGAGGGCCGAGAGGAGCTACTCCAGGTTCAAGGTCAGTAGGGGCGGCCGTGAGGAGAATCCTGTCATCAAAAGAAAGGAGCAGCAGCTGCACTTTGCTGGAGCAGCCATGAAGAGATACCCCACATCCAAGATAAGAGAAACCCTAGTAAGACTGTAGGTGTTGCAAAAGGGCATCAGAGGGCAGACACACTGAAACCACACAAATAACAGGATTTCATAATTTAGACATGATTTTATACATCAGTGTTTTCGATTTTTACACTAACTTTTTGCTTCTAGCTGTGACATACCTATATATGTCACTGTATGGAAAAACATAATTATTTACTTATACTTATCAAAATTTACTTATGTAATATTTCTCACTTGCAGTTTGGCAGTCTTTGTCTTTCCCATGTATATATAGTCAAGCATTCTTCTTCATTGCCTCGTTCTTACTCATTTTCCTGAGAGGAAAAATAATCTAAAAGATGAATTACTGTTGAAACTTTAATTTTCAAAAGACTATATCCAAAAAGGAACAAAATTATATAAATTGTTTTTGTAGTATGTTCATTCAGTGACTTTATTTTTTTAATTAATTTTATTTTTTAGTTTGTTTTACTTTACAATACTGTATTTGTTTTGCTATACATTGACATGAATCAGCCACGAGTGTACATGAACTCCCAAAAAAATTAAGAGACAGGATGCTGTTATTCCTGACAAGGAGCTCCATCCTCACATTCTCTTTCCATATAATCTAGAGAAGAATAGGATTCCCTGAGCAGAAGCAACATAGAATGAAGCAAGTGGTATTGAATGTTAGAGAAAGGTGCTTTGTACTCTCTCTCTTTTTTTTTTTTGGCCAAAGCCTAAACTTTTGATATTCAAGCATAAAAGAGACCTATTTCTCATTTCCTGTAAAAAGCCCTTCAGAGACGGTAGGAATGCAGCAATCAGAAAAGAAAGTATAATGTCTGTAGCCAAAAGGTTCAGAGACTATCCCAAAACTTTGCCTGTAGATACCTTGAAAATAGTAATTTTTACTCCAGTAATGAAGAACCAATAAGAACAATGGTCATCTCGGGAGATATTGGCATAGATATTAACAATTGTACAATTATCTATTGAATTTCTATTATGTGCCAAATATTTTTATAGATTGTGAGGCATAGCAGCAGTAATCAAAGCACTCAGAGTGGTCTGCTTTTGCAGAAATTACATTCTAGTAACAGCTGGGTGGCATTAAGAACCAGATATTCATACCTAACTCCTCAGCATGATGTAAACCTTCCAGAACATGAACTCTCAGGGAAATGAGAATCTGTGTAAGTGGACACAGAGAATGAACTATGATACGAATGAGACTACACTTGGAGAAGTATGGCAATTAAATTGTTATCGAAAATCAAGAACTATTTTAATTATAATTAACCAAATAGCAGAGGAAATCAGTCCTGAATATTCATTGGAAGAACTGATGTTAAAGCTGAAACTCCAATACTTTGGCCACTTGATGTGAAGAACTTACTCATTTGAAAACACTCTGATTCTGGGAAAGATTGAAGGTGGGAGGAAACAGGGACGACAGGATGAGATGATTGGATGGCATCACTGACTCTTGGACATGAGTTTGAGTTAGCTTCGGAGTCAGTGATGGGCAGGGAAGCCTGGCATGCTGCAGTCCATTGGGTTGCAAAGAGTCGGACATGACTGAGGAACTGAACTGAACTGAAATACCTGAGTTGTTGGACTCAGCATTATGTCTATTTCTGATTATATGTACTAACATTTTTTAGCTAGAAAATTTTTAAGACACTTCTGTTACACATAATTTTATGATGCTGTGTTCATTTATTTTGCATATTCAACAAACAGTGCACAAGGTAGAGAAAGTACAATACATTCTTCCAAAATTTATAAACTTATTTAACTCTTTCAAAAAATAAAAGTGAAAATTAAAAATTCATTCGTATTCAATCAAAATAAAGATACACACCTCAGATATGCAAATGATACCACTCTAATGGCCGAAAGTGAAGCAGAATTAAAGAGCCTCTTGTTGAGGGTGAAAGAGGAGAGTGAAAAAGCTGACTTAAAACTCAACATTCAAAAAAGGAATATCACAGTATCTGGTCCTATCACTCATGCAAAAAGATGGAGAAAAAGTGGAATCAGTACAGATCTTATTTTCTTTTGCTCCAAAGTCACTGGAGACAGTGACTGCAGCCACAAAATTAAAAGACCCTTGCTCCTTGGAAGAAAAGCTATGACAAACCTAGACAGCATACTAAAAAGCAGAGACTTCGCTTTCCCAAAGAAAATCCATATAGTCAAATCTGTGTTTTTTCTGGTAGTGATGTAGGGGTTTGAAAGTTGGACCATAAAGAAGGTTGCACGCTGAAGAATTACTGCTTTCAAATTGTGGTACTGGAGAAGATTCTTGAGAGTCCCTTGGACACCAAACCTGTCAGTCCTAGAGGAAATCAACCCTGAATATTCATTGGAAGACTGATGCTGAAACTGAAGCTCCCATACCTTGGCTTTCCAATGAGAAAAGCTGACTCACTAGAAAAAACCCTGATGCTGGAAAAAGATTGAAGACAAAAGGAGAAGGGGTGGCAGAGGATGAGATGGTTAGATACATCACTGACACAAGGGACATAAATCTGAGCAAACTCTAGGAGATAGTGAAGGCCAGGGAATTCTGGTGTCCATGGGGGTCACAAAGAGTCAGATATGACTTACTGACTGAACAAACAACAACAAAGAGACATAGCGTTCTTCCGGATCACCTTAACCCCAAAACAGTAAGTATGATTATCATTTAAGGCATATTACAGTGTAATAAATATTTGATAAATACATTTTTAGATCAGAATAATTTTGTAATTTGGAAACACAGTGTTGTTCTTGAATACTTTTAATTTGGTGAGATCAAATTTTATTTTAACCATAGATAGTATGTTAGTTACTCTCTTTATCAAAGGTTGATATAATATAAAAATGACAAATGACTCTTTTAACTAAGATATAATTCACAAACCATAAAAATTCTCTATTTTAAATTACAGAGTTAACTAATTTTTAGTACATATGACAGATTGTGGAACAATCATTTTTATTTTATTATCACTCCCAAAAAAGCAACTCTATCAATATCAGTCACTCTCCCGTCTGCCCCATGTCCATCCCCAGGCAACCACTGAACCACTTTCTGTCTCAATGGATTTATCCATTCTGGATATGTTTCATAAATTGAATCATTCAATATATAGGCTTTGTAACTAACTTCTTTCACATAGGGTAATATTAACTAGATCCATTTTTGTTGTGGCATGTATTAGTTCTTTCTTTCTTTCTTTCTTTCTTTCTTTCTTTTTTTTGCAGTAAGTATATTTATTCCATTGTACTGAGATTATGATTGACTTATCTATTCATCACTTGATTAACATTTGCATTATTTCTATTTTTGAGCTACCATAAAGCATGCTGCTGTAAACATCTGTGTACAAGTTTTTACATGGGCATGTATTGAATTCTCTTGGGTATGGACCTTAGAGTAAAATCTCTGGGTTAAAGGACAACACCATGGTTAACTTTTTATTCTGTGCTGTGTGCTGTACTAAAGTTGCTTCAGTCATGTCCAACTCTTTGGAATCTATAGCTTGTAGCCAAGCAGGATCCGCTGTCCATAGGATTCCCTAGGCCAGAATACTGGAGTGGGTTGCCATGCTCTTCTCTAGGGGATCTTCCCAACCCAGAGATCGAACCCGAGTCTCTTATGTCTCCTGCATTGGCAGGCGGGTTCTTTCCCACTGGCACTATTTGAAATAAAGAAAGTAAGATAGCACTAAGTCATGTCCCACTCTTGTGATCCCATGAACTGTCACCTCCAAGGCTCCTCTGTTCATGGGATTCTCCAGGCAAGAAAACTAGAGTGGGTTGCCATTTCCTTCTCCTGGGGAACTTCCCAACCCTGGACGTGAACCCGGGTCTCCCACATTGCAGGCAGATGCTTTACCAACTGAGATACATGGGAAGCAGCATTTGAGGAACTGTCAAATTCTTTTTCACTGAAGTTGCTCATTTCTCTCAGCAATAGGTCACATTTTCAATTTTTCACATGCTCATCAACACCTTGTTTTCCATTTATTTGAATATAGCTACCCTAATGGATATAAAGTAGTATCTAATTGTAAGTTTGATTTGCATTTTGCTAATGACTAAATGTTTATTGACCATTTGTATATCTCTTTTGTATAAATATCTACCTAAGTCATTTGCCTATTTTTAAGTGGGTTTTTTGTCTTTTCATTTTGAGACATGAGGTGCTTATATATCTGAATACTAAGCCCTTATTGGATACAGATTTGCCTTTTAACTTCCTTAGCAATGTTCTATAATGCACAAAAGATTTTTATTTCAGTGAAGTCCAATTTACTTATTTTTATGTTGTTGTTTGTGCTTCTTATGTCCTAAGAAACCATCAGCTATTTAAGATCACAAATATTGACAGGTATATTTTCTCCTGAAAATTTTACAGTTTTAGCAATGATTTTTAGTTTGTTTGTTTGTTAAATCAACTTTAAGTTAATGTTGCATGCTGCAGTCCACAGAGTCACAAAGAGTCGGACATGACTGAGTGACTGAACTTACTGAACTAAAGTTAATATTTGTTTATAGTGGAGGTAGGGATCCGAATTCACTCATTGCATTTTTATATCCAAATATTCTAGAAACATGTGTTGAAAAGACTATACTATATTTATTGACTGCTTGTGGCACCTTTGTTGAAATAAACTGACCACAGGTTTATCTCTGGAATGTCAGTTCTATTTCATTTATTTTTTTGTCTATCCTTATGCTGGTAACTATGGTATCTTTTTTTTTTTAATATAAATATTTTATTTTAATTGGAGGAAAATTACTTTACAATATTTTATTGATTTTGCCATACATCAACATGAATCTACCACGGATGTATGTACACGTGTTCCCTATCATGAACCTCCCTCCTCCCTCTCCGTACCATCCTTCTGGGACATCCCAGTGCATCAGCCCCAAGCATCCTGTATCCTGCATCGAACCTGGACTGGCAATTCATTTCATATGTGATATATACACGTTTCAATGCCATTCTCTGCCAGAGTCCAGCTCCAGCAGCCAGGGATTCAACCTGAAGAGATGAACGGTGTCAGCAAATGAAGTAGCCTCTCAGTTTTCTTGGACTGCTTCCTTATTTCAAGTTTAAGATTATCTTTTACACTTTTACAAAAACATTAGGTCAGAAGTTTGACATTTTTAGTTCCCCCTCTCCCAGATTTATTATCTCCATAAATCATTGTTGCTCTTCAAACAGAGTTCCTGCTTCAGTGATTCTCTGGGAATCAGCCTTATCATCTAGTATCTACCTCCTCTAATGTGTCCTATAGTTAACTTGTGATTACATTGTAACTCATGTTACATTTCTCAGTTTACTACTTATCGTCCTATGTCCTGTTTGCCCCTAACATCCTGAGCTCACTATCTCTTAACAAGGCTTCTAGCTATAGTGTCTCTAAAAATTCCTAACTTCTATAAACTATAGTAAAATATGCTAACTGTACAACATTCCTTAAAACTTTAACTTCTAACTATTTTAATTATTTCTAAGCCCTAATTTCAGTAAACTCTTTTGCCATTATTTTTCTCACAAATAGGCTTCAGAAGCAATCTCTCCCATGGCCTCAAATGCATCCAGGATGTCCTCATCCTGGAACATTCTTTTGTAAAAGTCCTTAAACAAATGTCAATGATTAACTTTATGAATTATTCTCTGAGCACAGCTGCAGAAGGCTTTTTGCCTTCTCGTGCTCCTCTCAAGAACAATAAGCACCTTAATATTCCTTTTCAGTCAACTCAGCCAAGGAGAGGAAAAGACAAGTCAGAATTACAAGGCCTAACTCCTTCATCCCGGGACCATGCCTGCGGAAAGAGGAGAGGGGTCTAGGGCTGGGCCTCCATTTTGTCAGTAATGCCTAACGTGGCTCCCGACAATTCTCCCAAATCATCCCACCCTCTCCTTCTCCCACAGAATCCAAAAGACTGTTCTATATATCTGTATCTCTTTTGCTGTCTCGCATACAGGGTTATTGT
This sequence comes from Aepyceros melampus, assembly GCA_006408695.1. Lineage (NCBI taxonomy): Eukaryota > Metazoa > Chordata > Mammalia > Artiodactyla > Bovidae > Aepyceros > Aepyceros melampus. The sequence goes on along the minus strand of SJXQ01010155.1, from coordinate 97,959 downwards.
TACCATCTTTCTAAATTCCATATATATGTGTTAGTATACTGTATTAGTGTTTTTCTTTTTGGCTTACTTCACTCTGTATAATAGGCTCCAGTTTCATCCACCTTATTAGAACTGATTCAAATCTATTCTTTTTAATGGCTGAATAATACTCCATTGTGTATATGTACTCTAGTTTTGTAGCTAATTTTGAAACTAAGAAGTATGAGTCTTTCAACTTTGTTCCTTTGCAAAATTGTTTTTGTGAGCCTGAGTTTCCTTGAATTTTCAGGATCAGATTTTCTGTTTATGGAAAAAAAAAATTGTAGTTGGAATTTTGATAAGGATTGGATTAAAATTGTAGATCAATTTCTGGAATATTGCTGTTTAGTTATATTGCAACTTCCATAATCAAGGTATTAAAAAAAATTTTTGGTGGTATTTATTTTAACAATAAATACACTCACTATTACCAATAAATGACAATAAAAACTAAAACTTTTGTTTCAGTTTTCACTATATGACTATTGCACTTATGTTAAATTTATTCCTTAGTATTTTATATTTTTTAAAAACAATGCAAGTGGAATTTCATAATTTCATTTTCAAATTATTACTGTATATAAAAATGTAACATATTTTTATATTGATTTTGTATTCTGCAATTTAGCTGAGCTTTTTTTCAGTTCTAATAGATTTTTGTGAATTTGGGGAAGTTCCTGTATATAAGATTATGCCATCTGCAAATAGAGATAATTTTGCTTCATTCTTTATAGTCCATGTAACTTTTCTTTCTTTTTCTTGCTTAACTGTCCTTGTTAAAACCTACAATACATTGTTGAAAAGAGATGGCAGCAGTACTCATCTTTGTCTTCTTTCTGATCTTCAGGGGAAAGCTTTCATTTTTTCACCAGTAAGTACAAGTGTGATTTATCTTTGAGGGAATTCTATTCTAGTATTTTTTTTAGTCTTTTTTTTTTTTTTTTTGATCAATAAAGTGTTTGGATTTTGTCAGAAATTTCATCAGTGTATATTGAGATAATTGTGTTTCTTTCTTTTGAATGTATAGTATTAATATGGTGTGTTTTAGTGATTTGTTTTCTTGTACTGAATCATCCTTGCATTCCTTGGATGAATCTTACTTATCCAAGGTGTATAAACTATTTTGTATGCTGCAGGATATATGTTGCTAATTTGTTTGGATTTGTTGGGATTTTTTGCTTTTTTATAAATAAGGGATATTGGTCTGTAGTTTCTGTTCTTGTAATGTCTCTCAAATTTTGGTATTATAGTAATACTCATTTTTTGAAATGGGTTAGAATTTATTCTATCCTATTCTATTTCTTAGAAGAATATAAAAAAATAACATAATTTCTCATAAATATTTGATAGAATTCACCAGTAAAGTCATCTGTCTTCTTAAAAAAAAAAGGTATGCATCAAGATTTACACTTTGTGCTGTAAATTTCTGAGTTTTGACAAATGTGGAATATCATGTACCATCACTAAATTATTACACAGAATAGTTTTATTCTCAAAATTTCCTTTTCTTCAATTTTTCAACAGTTTTCCCTCATTCTCCCCAATACTGATATGTTCACTATTTCTGTAGCTCTGCTTTTTGCTATATTTTATGTAAAAGCATATTGCCTCTTCAGACTGGCTTCTTTTATTTGACAATATACATTTAAATTGCATCCAGATTTTGGTGTAATTTTATTGCTCTTTTGCTTTTATCACTATGTGTCTTTAATGATAATAACTTTCTTATCCTAAGGTTATATATATATATATACACACACACCTCCCTGGTAGGTCAGCTGGTAAAGAATCTGTCTGCAATGCAAGAGACCTGAGTTTAATCTCTGATTTGGGAACATCCCCTGGAGGAGGACATGGCAGCCCACTCCTGTATTCTTGCCTGGAGAATCCCATGGACAGAAGAGCCTGGCGGGTTACAGTTTCTGAGGTCACAAAGAGTCAGACACAACTGAGTGACTAAGAATGAAACTCTTAAAGAGCCTATATATAGTTCCAGTAGCCTATGTTTTTAAACTTCATTTGAGCTAGCAGTATTTAGCTACTGCTAAATGGATGATTTTGAATAAAAATGGATGATTTTGAATAAAAATTGATGTAGCTATACATGTGTAGGTTTTTCTCTTAGTATCAATTTTTAAGTTTGGTACCTAGGAATACCAAACTTGAGTTTGGTACCTAGGAGTGTGATTGCTTCATTCTATGGTATGATTATGTTTACTGCTGTAAGAATATTTTTATTAAAGTGGATGTATCAGGCTTAATTCCCACTATTACTGAGAGTTCTCATTGTTCCACAATCTCACTGGCAGGGATTTTTCGTTTTTTGTCTGTGTTTTGTTTCCGTTGTTGACATTGTTATTTGAATTGATTTTAGCTATTCTAATATGTCTGTAGTAGTATCTCATTATGCTTTAATTTGCATTTTCCTAGTCATTAATGATACTGAATAGTTCTGTATGTCTATTTGCCTTTTTATACGTTCATTGCAATTTATAAATCCATATATTTTGCCATTATAAATTTTACTACTTTTCTGTTGAATTTTAAGAGTTCTTTTATATTTTAGACATGTTTGCTGTTTTTATCATTCATAAAATTGAGATTAATAGTTGTATTCTTCCACTGATTGGTTTCATTGAAAAAAAATGCAAAAATTTAGTGTAAGTATTGCATAAGTGCCTAAAAAAATCTATTTGGCTGGGGATAGCTTTGTTTACATCTTACCTGTCCAAAGCCTACTACAAAATATCAATAAAAAATAGGCCAAATTAATTAAAAAGCATGTCTGAAATATGTGGGATTAATTTATTTATTTGGTCACAATTTCCCTCATAGCTAAGTTGGTAGAGAATCTGCCTGCAATGCAGGAGACCCTGGTTTGATTCCTGGGTCAGGATGATCCCCTGGAGAAAGGATAGGCTACCCACTCCAGTATTCTTGGACTACCCTTGTGGTTCAGTTGGTAAAGAATCCACCCACAATGTGGAAGACCTGGGTTCAACCCCTGGGTTGGGAAGATCCCCTGGAGAAAGAATAGGTTACCCACTCCAGTATTCTGGGCTGAAGAATTCCATGGACTATATAGTTCATGGGGTCTCAAAGAGTTGGATACGACTGAGCAACTTTCACTTTCAACCCTTATATTCACATCAGCTGCTTTGAGCTTAAACACAGTAAAATGTAAAACAAAGTATATGATCATACATACACATAAACATGCTCTCTCAAATTGCATGTGTGCTCAATCATTCAGTCACATCCGACTCTTTGTTCCCATGGACTACAGCCCGCAAGACTCCTCTGTCCATGGAATTTTCCAGGCAATACTAGAGTGGGTTGCTCTTCCCTTCTCCAGGGGATATTCCTAATCCAGGGATTGAACCTGCATCTCCTGTGTCTCTTGCATTGGTGGATGAATTCTTTATCATTGAAACACCAGGGAAACCCTAGTGGTAGTAGTGTCAGTCACTCAGTTGTGTCCAATTCTTTAAGACCCCACAGACTGTAGCCTACCAAGCTCCTCTGTCCATGGGATTCTCCAGGCAAGAATACTGGAATGAATTGCCATGCCCTTCTCCAGAGGGTCTTCTCAACTCAGGGATCAAACCTGGGTCTCCTGAATTGCAGGCAGATTCTCTACCACTGACGTACAGGGAAGTCCTAGTTTTCTACAAAACATTTGTTTTCATTCTTCTATTATGCCAGTTATTTATCATTCTATATTACAAATATTCTATTGATAAAATAATTATGGAAGAAATTTTCACATATTGAAGTATGAGAAAGTCATTCTGGTTTATATTTGATTTGGCTTGAATTTTATGCTAATTAGAATAGCCTGTGTTATGGCCTGGAAACAGGCACTCTATGTCTTCTTTAACCATTAAAAAAAAAAAAAAAGAAGAAGAAGAATGTATTACCAGGTGTTTTGAAATGAAGAGGAGAAGGAAATGGCAACCCACTCCAGTATTCTTGCCTGGAAAAACCCATGGATGGTGACGCCTGGTAGGCTCCAGTCCATTGGGTCACAAAGAGTCAGACACGACTGAGCGACTTCACTTTCACTTTTTCCTTTAAATTTAGAGAAGAAAATGGGAACCCAATCCAGCATTCTTGCCTGGAGAATCCCATGGACAGAAGAGCCTGGTGGGCTGCTGTCCTTGGGGTCACAAAGAGCTGGACACAACCGAGTGCCTGAGCACTGAACACTTGGAATAAAGATAAGGATAAATGCTTCCCCTTCCTTCCTATGTCAGTGGTAGTACTCCTTCAAAGATGAGGTTTCTTTTCTAGACACCAATGTCAGGCTTACGCACTGTGTATGTGCTAATCTGTTTCATTTTTAACGTTGAAGAAATGTACTCCTGTCATGTTTGGTATTTGTCCTTTGTTCTGATAAGTTGTAAAACTGTAGTTCAGGCATCCAAAATGTAGCCAGGTAGACATTTTGGCTGTGGTTTCAGACACATATTTGTATCATGTAGAACTTGAATTTTCTAAACTATATCAAACTCAAGGATATCAGCAACCATTTTCAAAACAATATCTCCCAGCTGCTGCCAGCTATAAACTTATGATCTCAAGGTCTACCATTGTAACTAAGCAACAATTTTGGACCCTAACCAATCCTTGCTTAATAAGCATCCTTACTCTTTGCTGACCTGGTTCAATCTCTGGGTCAGGAAGTTTCCCTGGACAAGTGAATAGGTGCCCACTCCAGTATTCATGACTAGAAAATTCCATGGACATTGGAACCTAGTGGATTAAGTATATGGGGTCACAAAGAGTCAGACATGACTGAGGAGCAAACACTTTCACTTTTACTTTACTCCTTAGCTCCAGTACTAATTCTTGACCAAAAAGTTGTGCAACTTTGTGGCTGTTGTCTCCCCCCATTTTGCAACTGGACAGAACACAATTCAATTACTTCTTGATTCTATGTCTCCTGTGCTATAATTTGGTTTGGCCTGAATACAACTCTTTCCTATTTCTATTATGGATTGTTTATTGATTATTTACATTCAGTTCAGTTCATTTGCTCAGTCGTGTCCAACTCTTTGTGACCCCATGAATTGCAGCACTCCAGGCCTTCCTATCCATCACCAACTCCCGGAGTTCACTCAGACTCGCGTCCATCGAGTCAGTGATGCCATCCAGCCATCTCATCCTCTGTCGTCCCCTTTTCCTCCTGCTCCCAATCCCTCCCAGCATCAGAGTCTTTTCCAATGAGTCAACTCTTCACATGAGGTGGCCAAAATACTGGAGTTTCAGCTTTATCTTCATTCCTTCCAAAGAAATCCCAGGGCTGATCTCCTTAACAATATACAATAGTTTCCCTGATATAGGTATGAGTTCTAGCAAATAGTATGTTCTAGTATATGTTTTTATACTCTAATTCATATTATGGTGAAAAAAAATCAAAAAATACCCTGAATTCCTAAACTTTCAGAAACATTTCTAAACACTATCTTTCTAATAAAAATGTTACTACTAAACCTTAATTCTTCCTTACCTCCAAACTGTTTTGCAAATCCTTAACCTTAATATTTAAGCATATTTTAAACTGATGGGTTTAAAAATAATTTGAATTAGTTTGGTGAGGGTGAAGTGAAGTGAAGTGAAAGTTGCTCAGTTGTGTCTGACTCTTTGCAAACCCATGGACTGTAGTCCATGCAATTTTAATTAACAACCTTATCTATGTGAAATGTTTCATGAAAATATGTTAAAATGCACATATTTAGTTCTTGCCTGGAGAATCCCAGGGACGGGGAGCCTGGTGGGTTGCCGGCTCTGGGGTTGCACAGAGTCGGACACAACTGAAGAGCCTTAGCAGCAGCAGCAGCAGGCTGAAGAGAGAGTGGGAGGTAATCTAACATAGTATCTTCATTTTAGATATTTATGGAATATGGAATCTGTTACTGAAATAATTTAAAAGACTTAGTCCATCTCCAAAATTAAAGAATTAATTGCAGAAATGGTAGTAAATCTATAATCTCCTCTTACTCACTATGTCTTCAGTAAGATGACTTCACAAGGCAGATACTTCATTAGACTGTACTTTCAGGCTAATAAGAAAGAAGATGTACTTTCCAACAAGCAATTATGTTGCTCTGCTTGATATAGATATTATTCTAAAATATATATGTAAAGAAAAAAATTTTTTTCAGTTAAAGCAAAAGCCAAATACCTTTGATTTCATTTGGAGGATAAAACCTAATAAAAAAAAATTATAGTAACATAGGACCAACTGCCGAGTGGTGTACAGGTTTATTAATATAGATTCCAGAATCAGAAATATTTCCTGAAAACTATTGAGCTGCCAATAGCCCTGAGACTTCGCTCATAAGTTAATCTCATTGAGCCTCTGTGTTCTCATCTGTAACATGTGGTTAATAACAATAAAATTACATAAGGTTTCATGACTATATAATGAGAAAAATGTGTACATATGGCTTCCATGGTGGTTCAGTTGGTAAAGAATCCACTTGCAATGTAGGAGACCTGGGTTCTATTCCTCTGTTGGTAAGATCCCCTGGAGGAAGACATGGCAATCCACTCCAGTTTTCTTGCCTGGAGAATCCCCTTAGACAGAGGAGCCTGATGGGCTACGGTTCATGGGGTCACAAAGAGTCGGGCATGACTGAGCAACTAAGCACAGCTTATGACTTTATACAGAATCTACAGCATAGTTGATTATTTAGGTAAATGTGCTTCTTAATGTGATTTAAATAAGATGAAATTCTTACAAATCTTACATAGAGGAGGGAATTCAAGAACTTATTTCTGATGTGTGTATATGTGTGTGCACCTGTATATAAACAGAAGTAGAGAATAATTTTCAGTGCTGACTGACTCAGCATAGTAATAAAGTTGACTGAAAGAAACATTGAAGTATACAGGAAACATATTTTGAAAAGATTTTTAAAAAATAGAAGAAACATATAAGTTTTAGGTGAAAAAGAAACAAATTCTAGATATAATTGGAAACATGTATGATGGAATGTTTCCACAGACAGAAAAGCCAAATAATTTTAATAAATGTGGAATACAAAAAAAAAAAAAAAAAAAAAAGAAGGCTGAATTAAACTCTAAGCAGATACGTCTTTACCTTTCCATTAAATATAGTATGTTTGGGGGGTCTGTTTTGTGCCAGTCATGAGGAAGAAAGCTACTGAATATATACTAGTAATCACAGCAGAGGTCTCTGTCCTCAAAGTCTTGTTAATTTACAAAAGAAGAGGACATTAAACAAGTACTGTGAAATAAATACCATGAGGGAGTATTTAGAGGGGTAAATATTTTCAAGATGTATAACAGACACTCCCCAAAATATTTTTGAATATAAATTTATATATTGTTTCATATAAATATATGGACAAGTTTGTATTTGTTCTTTCAATTTTGAAAATATTTATAGCAAGATGCCCTACTGAAGATTTAACTTGTTATTGCTGTTTGAATTTCTTAGCATTATAGCAAGCATGTAGCAAGAAAGTTATCTTGGATACATTTGGGGATGTAAAAGAGAAGTAATGTCGTTCCAAGTTTAGAGGTCAGTCTACTGTCTGGGACAGTAAAAATGATTTGGGGTGACTGACTAATGCAGAAACCACATGGACAGAGCATCCTTAGGACCGCTAATATGTTGTAGATATAGACGTGTGATTAAATGAACTAAAAGAGTACAGAGAGATGAATAGGACAGAAAAACAGTGAGCAGAGATTTTCTGGGAATCAGATACATAAAGAGACTCAGCAGATCCATACAACCCCTTCGGGAACTCTTCTGAGCTTCAGCAATAAGATCATGTAACCTTGATAAGACCAGTGGAGTCCACTGAAGAGACTTCAGAGGATCCCCTCTTATATCTGCATGACTGATTTCTTTTCCAGTACTTCATACATTTCCGCATTTTGAGGAAATCTAAAAAGAAGGCCAAACACAAAGAGAGTGATAGTAGAATTTCAGTTATTCTGACCCATTGGAGGCAGCTTCAATTTGTGTAGTAAAAAAAAAAAAGCATATGTGATGTTATTAGACTGTAGCATTTATTATATAAAATAACTTATTTTTCTCAAGGTATTTTACCACAGGTTCACTTTATTCAAATGTCCACAATTTATGGACTTAGATATACAAAAGAAACACCTCTATGTGTTACAAACTACTTCAAAATGAATCCAGAAGCCTCAGTCCTTAGAAAGAGGCTAAGCCATTATACCAAAAGACTAATACTAACTGTAAAAATTCTTCTTTTTGTTATATATGTTTAAACTTTTCTGCTACTTGATTTCAAAAAAAGAAAAGATAACATCATAAATAATCTTTGAGCCAGTATACAAGCATGTGTGTGTGTGGGGGGGGGCGCTAAGTATGTCCAACTCTTTGCGACCCTATGGACTATAGTCCACCAGGCTCCTCTGCCTATGAAGTTTTCTAGGCAAGAATACTGGAGTGGGCTGTCATGCCCTTTTCCAGGGTATCTCCCAGACCCAGGGATCGATCCCACATCCCTTATGTCTCCTGCATTGGCAGGTGGGTTCTTTACTACTAGCACCACCTAGGAAGTCCTATTTGAGATAAAACAGTGCTTAAAATATCTTCTGATAAATTCTTTCCTTTATTCTGTCTGATTAAACAAATATTTATGAGCCTCTGCAAGATTCTGAACCCCCTGGTATAGAAACGTAGAAAACAAAATTTTTAGTTCCAAAACTATTTTCTTATCCCATTTCATAGGTAAGGAAATTAAACTTGGATAATTTAGTGACTTTCTCAAGGCTGAGAGGCTATAAATAATTGAGTACAGACTAGAACCAAGTTCTTATTCCTAGTGCTGGGTGATTACCAATCCATCACTCTGCTTTTGCAAATATAGTCTTAATTTCAGTATTTCATTCAGTGATTTCAATATTGCCTAATACTCTTTACTGATTATACCTAATTAACCCCTATGTATAAAAGGGTAAAATTCTTGCTAATTTTTAAAACTTCTCTTAAAGTCAAAAAAAGAGTAGTGAGCAAATATATGCATCTATTTGTGAAAGACCCAGATGTTGTGAAAGAAAAAAGGAAGTGGCAAATGGATGAGATAGATAACATCACAGGCTCAATGGACATGAATTTGAACAAGGTCTGGGAGATAGTGGAACACAGAGGAGCCTGCAGTGCTGCAGCCCATGGGGCTGCAAAAAGTTGGACACAACTTAGCAACTGAACAACAACAAAAATACACACACACTTTCCAACACATATATCCATAGATCCTATAATTTGATAGGGTGAAATTTCAGAAGAGTATACAAAGATCTTCTTATACTCTTATGAATGATAAGTAGTAGAAATACTATCAAACCACAGGTATGCAATAGCATTTTTATCACAGACAGCTACTAAATGGGACAGAAGAATTGTTATGGACACTGAGAAAGTAGCAACACTAATAAATATTGTAAACCCCTAAAAGGTAATGAAGCTAGACATTGCCTGTTACTATCTTCAGGCAAGATTCAAGTTAAAAGCAACTACCTTATCATTTAAATGCCTTGTGCTGTATACTCTAAACCATAGGCAATCTCCAACAGCGAGATCATTTTTAGGCAATAAAAATCATTTGAATAAAATTACTTAAGCAAGTGAGCATCTGTGCCTTTATCTAAATGGCCAAATGCTAGAAATTGAGAAGAGGAGCCAAGATGCTTTTTCTTAAAAAGAGGCAAAACACAGACAAAAAACATAACACAATATTTGGACACAGAAAACTGGCTTATTGCTCTTGAATTCCCCACACCCCAGCTACTCTGTATCTATCTCTTGTTTCTGAAATAATTTGCAATTGGTAATGTTATTTTTATCTTAATAAGGTGATTTCTAAATATTATGTAAGTATATGCATAATCACTTTTTCTATAAAAGTGTGCTCTTTTCCTTTATAAAATAGTTGTACAGATACTCTTGATTTTCATATTCCAAAGATATACACATATATTTTAGGATGCATACTATTTTAATTAATAATAATTTACTTAATTTTTTCTCAGAAAACATTTACACAATACCAGAAAACTGAAAAAATACTTATTAGTGATATCTAAATATGATTATACTTTTCCATTCTTTTGTAGGTAAATGATGTTACATTAAAATTATTCATAATTAAATTTAATATTTATGCCTAAAGGATAGAAAAAGATAGAAGACATACAGCCTACAAATAGTAGACATTTGTAGATATACCACAAGATTAAACAATGATAGAAATTTTTTATACCTTGAACTTTAATTTGATACCTCATGATACAGGGTAATAAGTAAGTAATTGTAAGGCCAAAATTCAAAATATAACATTTTGTTAAAATAGTTAGAAAAATAAAATAGTTAAATTAATAATTTAAAAAAAGAAAAACTTCAATTTTTCTTTCATAAGCTAAGTTGCTGGGACGCTTTGAGTGTAAATGATATAACTGGCAGTCAATGCAAAACAGAGTAATTTCATGTTATTCTATTCTCAAATCACTATATACTGCCTGAAGAAAGTACTTCTGAAAGGCTTTTTTAATTGTAGATGAACATGTTGAATAACTTAAGAATATATATATTGGATATGGAACCTGCTTAGCAAGGGAGATGTTCAGATCATGACTGAACAAGATTTAGAAAAAGATAAGCTCAGAAAGAGAAGATGGCTGTTTCAAAGATATCCAAGAAGTAAATAATTGATAGAAATTCAAGCAATGGGCACTCAGCATGAAAAATTGTAGTTACTATTGAAAAGTAAAGCATGAAATGTTCATATTCAAAATTTTTACCAAGGAAGATCCTGTTAAAGCATAGACTAGCATTCTAGCTACTACCATGAAGAGTTTGTTACTTGTATTCTGGGTCAAAACTTTTAACTTATTTCAAATACATTTGCTACTATGCTCATAGTCAGTTCTGATAGAAATCATAATTTTTAGTTAGCAGTAATGTTGTATACTGTATGATTTTCCCCTGGGACTTACTAATTAGGCTTGATGCTATGTGGAACATGTCCTGGACTCATGGGCTGGCAACCCATTGAATGGAAAATTAACTTGACATGGCCGGTCTTGGAAGGATAGGTCAAACAAGTTCCCTCTTTGGTATCTAAATTAAGATGTATCAAATTAATCATACAGTTTTCATATAACTGAAAAGAGATAAGAAAATCCATGACATCCCATAAGGAATTCATAAAAAGAGAACACACATCTTCAAATGGCTAGAGACACAAGAAGGAGATTATGGCTTTCAATAGAATAACAGACTCACAGTGAAACAATGCCATCTCTAGAAAATCTAGATTGAAACCTTACATATCTTATAATTATTCTCTTTTTGGTCTTGAAGCAATGTGAAAAAACTGTTTCTTTTTTCTTAATTTATTTATTTTAATTGAAAGCTACTTACTTTACAATATTGTGGTGGTTTTTGCTATACATTCACATGAATCAGCCATGGGTGTACATGTGTTCCCCATCCTGAACTTCCCTCCCATCTCCCTCCCCATCCAAATCCTCAGGGTCATCCCAGTGCACCAGCCCTGAGCACCCTGCCTCATGCATCGAACCTGGACTGGTGATCTATTTCACATATGGTAATATACATGTTTTAATGCTATTCTCTCAAATCATCCCACCCTCGCCTTCTCCCACAGAGTCCAAAAATCTGTTCTTTACATCTGTGTCTCTTTTGCTGTCTCATATATAGGGTCATCATTACAATCTTTCTAAATTCCATATATATGTGTTAATATACTGTATTGGTATTGTTCTTTCTGACTTAATTAGCTCTGTAAAGTGGCTCCAGCTTCATCCACCTCATTAGAACTGATTCAAATGTATTCTTTTTAATAGCTGAGTAATATTCCATTGTGTATATGTACCACAGCTTTCTTATCCATTTGTCTGCTGATGGACATTTGGGTTGCTTCCATGTCCTGGCTATTGTTAACAGTTCTGTGATGAACATTAGGGTACATGTGTCTCTTTCATTTCTGGTTTCCTCAGTGTGTATGTCCAGCAGTGGGATTGCTGGGTTGTATGGCAGTTCTATTTCAAGTTTTTTAAGGAATCTCCACACTGTTCTCCATAGTGGCTGCACTAGTTTGCATTCCCACCAACAGTGTAAAAGGGTTCCTTTTTCTGCACACCCTCTCCAGCATTTATTGTTTGTAGGCTTTTTGATAGCAACCATTCTGACCAGCGTGAGATGGTACCTCATTGTGGTTTTGATTTGCATTTCTCTAATAATGAGAGATGTTGAACATCTTTTCATGTGTTTGTTAGCTATTTGTATGTCTTCTTTGGAGAAATGTCTATTTAGTTCTTTGGCCCATTTTTTGATTGGGTCAATTTTTTTTTTTTTTTTTGGAATATGTCCCCAGGAGACTCATCATTTATGTTACATTTTGCCCCCATAGGTTTGGATCATGAACTCTTGCTCTATTTAAGAATTTTTTTTTTAATTAAAGAAACAGAGGTATGTCCCTTCTATGCCTGCTTCCTGGAGGGTTTTTTATAATAAATGGATGCTGAATTTTGTCAAAGAGAGTGAAGTTGCTCACAACTGAGTGACTAACACAAGCAGAGTATACTAGTTAGCTGTTGTTCTAAGCTTTTGGCTGTACTAGTTTGTTAATTCTAACATAAGCTCTGTGCGATAAGTGATATTTTTAACCTCCATTTACAAGTGAGAAAACTGAAGTCCAGGGAAGGTAAACATATAGGTCAAGTCCATACAGTCTAGTGGGGAGACTGGACTGGACCAGACAGTGTGCCTAGTCATATTCAGATTGGTTTAAGCATGCTGATGGGATACATGAGCATTTGACTCCTTTTATCCTATGTTCTGGAGAAGTCACTGGCAACCCACTCCCGTACTCTTGCCTGGAAAATCCCCTGGCCAGAGGAGCCTTGTAGGCTGCAGTCCATGAGGTAGCCAAGAGTCGGACACGACTGAACAACTTCACTTTCTTTGACAAAATTCAACATCCATTTATGATAAAAAAAAAAACCCTCCAGGAAGCAGGCATAGAAGGAACATATCTCTGTTTCTTTAATTAAAAAATCCTAAATAGAGCAAGAATCATGATCCAGACCTATTGGGGCAAAAGGTAACATAAATGATGAGTCTCCTGGGGACATAACAAAGACAGGAACCAAATACCAAGAGGCAGGGCATCCAGTTCCTGAGCTTCTAGGCATTGACCTGTTCCTGGGGAATCCAGGGCAGGCACAAGTCAAAATTCAAAATGGAGATAAGTATAAGATTATTTTGATATAAATCTCAAAATTATTACAATCATTTACTTACCTTAAATGCCTTGCCTTCTAAACTCTAGAAACTAAATGCATGTTAAAAAACTGAGCTGAATCTGCCATCAAGTTTGTAAACTGTACATGACTGCCTGAATAACTTGTGAGGCTGAACTGACAGGGCTCCTTTTTTCCAAAGACATTAAGGATTTCAAAAGAGAAATAGATGTGCACTGAATCAAGTGTGTGTGGGGGGGTGCTTCTTACACAGATTTCTGTACAACTGTGTAAGCTGGGCTTGAAGCAGAAAAGCAATCATTTTAGCTTACCTTGAATAAATAAATCATATTACTGGAATAGCACTCATTTATATACAGTCTTCTTGACCTAATATTTTTCTTGTATTTTACATAGTGACTTTAGGTCTAGGGAAACTTTTTTTTTTTTTTTTGCTTTACAGGTATCACTTTTCTAACTTAAGAAGTAGCACAATACAGTTAGAAGCAAAGTCCAGAATATTCTTCTCAGATTAAAAATTCTATTTATCAGGTTTCCAGAAGTTCTCTTAAATTCAAGTGGATAATGTCTGAGCTGGACTCAAAAGACAACATGATTGAAGTGAGATTTTGTTATCAAACTTGAGGGAAAAATAAAAATTTCCTTCAGCCAAGGACTGCAATGTGTGAGACCTGGGTTCAATCCTTGGGTCAGGAAGGTCCGCGGGAGAAGTGTATGGCAACCCCCTCTAGTATTCGTGTCTGGAGAATTCCATGGACCTAGAGGAGCCTGGCAGGCTATAGTCCATGGGGTTGCAAAAAATAGAACATGACTTGATAACTAACACCCACATGTCTTGGCTAGGGAAAATGCTCCCCAAACTTTGTAGGGGGAAACTCTCACTTATTATTTCATTACTTCTATTCTTCAAAGTTAAGTTCAAAATCAATATCAGTTCAGTTCAGTCTCTCAGTTGTGTCCGACTCTTTGCGACCCCATGAACCGCAGAACGCCAGGCCTCCCTGTCCATGACCAACTGCTAGAGTTCACCCAGACCCACGCCCATGGAGTCAGTGACGCCATCCAGCCATCTCATCCTCAGTCGTCCCCTTCTCCTCCTGCCCTCAATCCCTCCCAGCATCAGAGTCTTTTCCAATGAGTCAACTCTTCACATGAGGTGGCCAAAGTATTTGAGTTTCAGCTTCACGATCAGTCCTTCCAAAGAAATCCCAGGGCTGATCTCCTTCAGAATGGACTGGTTGGATCTCCTTGCAGTCCAAGGGACTCTCAAGAGTCTTCTCCAACACCACACTTCAAAAGCATGAATTCTTTGGCGCTCAGCCTTCTTCACAGTCCAACTCTCACAACCATACATGATTACTGGAAAAACACTAACCTTGACTAGATGGACCTTAGTTGGCAAAGTAATGTCTCTGCTTTTGAATATGCTATCTAGGCTGGTCAAAACTTTTCTTCCAAGGAGTAAGCATCTTTTAATTTCATGTTTGCAGTCACCACCTGTAGTGATTCTGGAGCCCAGTAAAATATAGTCTGACACTGTTTCCACTGTTTCCCCGTCTATTTCCCATGAAGTCATGTGCCTGGATGCATGATTTTCATTTTCTGAATGTTGAGCTTTAAGCCAACTTTTTCATTCTCCTCTTTCACTTTCATCAAGAGTGGCTTAAATACTCTAGAATGAATTATCCACTTTGATAAAATTTTATTTCTGCTTAGGAGGTCTTCCATATCTACGTGAGTTTCAGGTCCCATTTCATTTGATTCTTTAGGTTCAGATGGAATATTAATGTATATTATTTAATGCCAATTTATTTTGAGGGAGAGGCTTTTAGTGTGCAATTTCCACTGGTTTTGCAGAACTGATTTGTCATTTCCCCTGCCCTAACTCCTAAGGATGAAAAGCATCTTAGTCAAAGATACCTAGAAAATAGCGCGAGACAAAAGTAAATTGACAACTCCATTGAAGAGTAGAATCCCAGGAAATTTAGAGCTAGAGAAGAAAGAGCATGAATCTGGGGAAGGGGAAAAATACAAAGTGGCACATTGTACTAGCCCCTCCGAAGCTTCACTGAAAACACAAAACCAGATGCTTATTCACAAAGGACATCTCCAAAGAGGAAGAACAAAGAATTTAAGTATGTGCTATCTCCTGTCTCTCATTGGTCAAATATAATCTCAAGATACATGAATTGTTATGCACTCCCTTGTAGTTGTACTCTTTTGAGCTGTGAGATGTCTCAAAATAGGTTCTTTATCTGGGTACAGGGCTGGAGAGAAGGGTCAGAGACCCAGAGAGCTAAGAGCAAATCTAAGAAGGTGAATAAATCAGGTATGAAACTTCAAGGTTACATTAGCGACAGATTTATTGTTTAGGAAGGAGGGATTCAGTCTTTGTCCATTTTTCTTTGTAGGGAAAGTCACCTTTTTACCTGTGATCTGAGTGCAATATAATTGACAGTAAATAAATTTCACCGTGAATATACTTGGGTCAGTTTTAATTTATGCATTTAACAAGAAACTCCTAACCTTCTATTGTGTGCACTGGATTATGGAAGGGATATAAAGATGAATAAGTCATGGGTCTTACTCCAAATTCTAATTAATCCATTTAGATTTGCTGTTGAAAGCTTCAGAGATACAAATTTATCTTTGTTCTACTGGCTTTTTATAACAAAATCAGAAGGTGAAGACATGAAAGAGGTAATGGCTTTTCATTCCTTGATTTTTTTTTTCTTGCTTGCTTTTGATTTTAAAATAGTATTAAGAGAGATATTCATTTAACTTTAATGCCTAAATGGAACTGTACTGTCCATACATTTCCAGAGATAAGAAATATTTATCTTTGATATTCTTTGAGATCAAAACTTCCATCAAGGATTCAAAGGTCATCTTGGTCCAGATTTACTTTTTAAATGTATATTCTTGCATCAGCCTCTACTTCCTTACAACTAAGCTATTTTGGAGCTTCCCTGGTGGCTCAGATGGTAAAGAATCTGCCTGCAATGCGAGTGACCTAGGTTCGATCCCTGGGCTGGGAAGATCCCCTGAGGAAGAGCTTGGCAACCCATTCCAGTATTCTTGCCTAGAGAACCCCCATGGACAAAGGATCCTGGTGGGCTATAATCCATTGGGTAGCAAAGAATTGGATAGGATTGAGTGACTAAACACAGCACAAGCTATTTTCAGTGCCTGATTTTTAGGCAGGGCCTCCTTTCAGATTCTCTTCCATAGTCTTTGATAATGGGACTATTCGGTGCTTGGAATCACAGCTACAAGTGTTGTTTATACTGTTTATATTGAAACTGTGGAAATAGCCCATATTCATTGCTATTTAGAGCTCAAGAATCATCATTATCTATAAGATTCTCCAAAATAGCAAGAGTTTCAAAATACAGTTTGTTTCAGAAATATTACTTAAGTTATATCTCTTCAGGAGATTCATCATGCAGGTCTATGAAGTCCTGCATTCAAATTTTTATCCTTTTTAAACCTGAGTTTTACAATTTGTTTAATGATAAAGCACTTTTTCATATAATGTTAATATCACACCTTTTCACATAATGTAAACATCCTGTAAAATTAGTTTATGCAGAACACTCAGTTTAAAAAGACCATTCTATATTAATCAGATATTTATTTCTATATGATATTTCAGTTTGATTTTTCTCAATAAAATTTTGACAAAAACATGATCCTCCATTTATATTTACTTTTATTTATATTTACTTTTATTGAATACTGACTTTGTGTTTTGTTCTAACCATCTTTAGAGTGTTCATATTAACTAACAGATTAAAAGTAAGCATGTTAGCTTATTTATTCATAATACCATGATAAAGTTATTTTCTTCACTTACAGATAAGAAACTTGAAAGAATAAAAGTTAAATATTCAACCAGAGAATTGCAGCACCAAAATTTGAAGCAATCTGTCTCCAGTGCCCACTCTTTTGATCACTAATTTTGCTGCTTTTCAATGTAGTTATTGACTATAGGTGCTTTATTAACAAGCTCATCAACAAAGTTTCTAGAGCAGACACTGAAAAAGAACCCCTTTCTAAGCATTGTGGAGAATGATATAAGTGAAGGAATTTGAATTAGCTGGGCAGTAAAATGCCTTTAAGGGAAAAAGAAAGCATGATCTGGTGGTATACACACATGAAAAGAGATGGATGTTAATGGGTGATTGAAAAACAGCAAAAAACAGAGTAGGCTTCTTTTCTTCTTGAAAAAAATGTAGTAGAGGAGATTTTAGTTAAAATGGTTCACTCACACATTATTGGAACATGGACTATGTAGAACTGAGAAAAGCTGGGAGATTATAAACAAGAGTGGGTTTGTCCACCTGTCCTGAAGACTGGCTGGGATAAGAGGAATCTGTGAGCAGCAAGACTGGTGCTGGGCTCGTAGTAGTCATTCAAGACCTTGTGCAAATGTTGAGTTTTCTTTGACATTCTTAGGTGAATCCTCAATCAGCATGCTTTGGGGATATCTTAGAAACTGTGAAAATTCAATCAAAGGCTAATAAACTTCAGAGTTTTTATACATGGAACCTGAAAGAAAACTGTATATTCAATATAATAAATTGTCATTTGAGTAATAGACATACCTAAGAATTTATAGAACTGCTTTTATAATATATGCTCATAATTTTATATTTTTAAATATATTGTATTCTGTTAAAATATTTTAGCTTATTATTAAATACATATGTTATAGTTTTCATATTTCTGAGTGTGCTGGTATAGCAGGATAAGCCACCCAGCAGTCAGATGCTAAAATATATAATTTTACTAAACATAGTATACTTAGCACATGTATCTATATATATTATTAGAAATATTATATATTGTTTAAAGTTATAATAGTTTTGTCATATATTTTCAAGCTTAATACTATCCAAAAATTAACCTAAACTATAACTAGTTTATAATAAAAAATACAGTTATCAGATGATACTATTTTTGCACATTCCATTTTAAAACTATTTACTCAGCAAACCAATTAATGTTTATTTACTTCAAAAAGGTCAAGTTTTATTAGGTTAAGTATTATGGCTCTGCCGGTTACATTCTTGGGAAAATTTTCAATGTTGCTCAATGATTTTTTTCATCACTTTTCTCATTAAAGGATAATGTCTCAGAAATATCATTCATCTTTTTAGATAAATTCAGTATGTGACTATAAGTTTGGTATAAAATAAGCAGTTTTAGAAAAATACACAAAAAATAAAACTTTCTAAGTAAAATTTTATCAAAATTACCAGATTTCTTATCTGGCATATACAACTAAACTAACAATTACTGAACTCATCTTATGCTAGATTGTTCTAAGCACTTTATCTCATTTAATATTTGTAAAATCCTGAAAATAATGATGGGGAAAGGGAGCATAGAAAGATAAGAACCACTTTCTTAAAGGAGAATAAAATAGAACGGGGATGGTATGAGAAATCAGGGTAAACTAAGGAAAAGAATGTGTGAGAAATTATACACATCTCACTGCTTAGTGAAGTGGGCCTTCTTCATTCTTGAAATGTAGAACAGCTGTAGCAGCTCTGGTCCAGCACTCAAGGATGCATGGTTTTTATAGCACACTCCCAATCTGCTTAGGCTGCAGGCCTCTGCTGCTAGCTGTGCTCACCGAGCCAAACACAACAAGAAGAAAGCCATCAATTATCCCCACTCAGTGTGCAGAGCCACCGCCTGCCCTCCTGAATGTGTGTCTAACTCCCTGCAACTTCAATGAAAGTTAGGTGCGTGTAATTGAGGTCAGAATTTGACCCCATGAGGTTGAGTGGGATATGATTGATCAGTTTGAACTCCAGTAGTTCTTCCTGAACTAATGGACTTCAGCAGGGCCCAAACTGTCCCTTAGGGGTTTTGATTCTTATTTTCTCCAATCTTGGCTACCTTGTGCAACATTTTCCCTCCTCTCTCTTATTTACTATCCCCTCAATGTTCTGGTAAGTTGAGTTTTTCAGTTGGCTGACTGTTTATAAAAGATCTCTTTCTTAAATAATTCTTGAATCTAAAGAATTTGCTTAGGAAATAAAAAAGTATTATATTGTCTACATATAGTACTCAGCACTCAACAAATTGAGAGCAATAATTATTTCTACTCAAAATCTAAAGCTAAAGATATTTTTTGTGATCAAGAGTAGAGTTCATTTTCAAATATCTTATAAAGTTAAATAAACTTAGTATGGAAGGTATCTTAAAATATTTGCTAATTGTTCCATAGTGGAAATGTAATTACTACTGTTTGTTTTTGAAAACACAAAGTATATACTTCCTAAATTCATACTCTCTGTATTTTGCTCTTTAAAATAAAAATACATATTAATTTATCATTTTAAAAGGAGCTATCTTTGACACATATGTTACTGGTAGTTTGATGAAGATCTAACTTCCTCGTTAATGTGTAGATCAAAGGAAGGCAAGGATTGTGTCTATGCTTTAACACTGGCTATTTGGTACTTATTTCTGGCATTTTCTGGATTTCTGGTATTAATTTCTAATATTTATTCCTGACACTTAAGAATTCTAATTTTCCAAAATTAATCAATAGTTCAGTTCAGTTCAGTCGCTCAGTCGTGTCCCACTCTTTGCGACCCCATGAATCGCAGTACACCAGGCCTCCCTGTCCATCATCAACTCCCGGAGTTCACTCAGACTCACATCCATTGAGTCCGTGATGCATCCAGCCATCTCATCCTCTGTCATCCCCTTCTCCTCCTGCCCCCAATCCCTCCCAGCATCAGGGTCTTTTCCAATGAGTCAACTCTTCGCATAAGGTGCCCAAAGTACTGGAGCTTCAGTTTTAGCATCATTCCTTCCAAAGAAATCCCAGGGTTGATCTCCTTCAGAATGGACTGGTTGGATCAATAAATACTGCATTATTTAACATTTTTACTATACAAAAACCAACTAACAGATTTTTTTAATTTTAAAGGTTTTATTTCATTCATATCATCATTTGGAGACTGATGAAATTCTGTAGAAACAGCACATCTGAAATTGTTAGCTAAAAAATGACAAGGGTTAAATCTATTTTTCTCTAAATGAATTATTTTTTCAGACAAAAAATTCATTTATATGAGCCAAAATTAGCTACTAGATGTCTGGTCAAGGATATGGCACCCTGTTCTAATTAATGAAGTAAAAAATCATTAGATGTGCCAGGGTACAAATTTCAAAAAGAAAATAAATTATGTTTCTTTTTCTTTAAAATATAAATGCTGTTTCAGAGCATGAGGAGATTCATCCATGGCTTACAGATAATGCACAAGCAGGAGTCAATTTTATGAGTGTCTAGGAAAGAGTAGCCACAATACTTCTTAGACTTTAGTGTTGTCTTAGTAAATTGAATCAAGGTTAAAAAATTGTTTTTGCTTTTCTATTCTTCATATTTTCCCCCAGAATTAAATTGCTAGTATCTAAAGACAACAGATAGTGTATTTTTTCTTCTACTTTTCCTCTTTATAAATTTTGAAAAGTTATATATTCATTGTCTTTCTGACCTTGGCACTCTTCCAGGTGTCTTTTTATTCCTCCTTAGAAATTTCCTGCAGGCTCAGTTTCCATAAACACTGTGGATGCATAAAATATCCCTAGCAACTATTCTTAGATATTTATTTTAACAAAACAATGTCATTATTTGCAAATACAGTTGTGTGCCATTGTTTCAGGAGATGTAGAACAGGTGCTTCTTTCTTTTAATTTAGCACTGAAAAATTCAAGATATGTATTTATTGTACCACGTTGCTGAACTTTACTGCACTATACATCTTTTTATTTTTAAATAGCACTTCTAATTTATAGAGTGTTGTGCACAGCATGAACTGCTTTTGAGCTATGCAAATATTAATAAATGTCACTCTCCAATTCACTTAGATGGAACTAAGTTAAGAGAATATCAGCTTTCAAGTACAGCAAAAATGGAGACAAATGTTGCAAATCAAAAACAAAGCATTCTGAACAGTAAAGAAACAGTGTATAGCAACCTTGAGTTAATTCAGTTAATCTCATTTCAATGAAATCCTACAAATATTTATTATCTACTTTTGGAAAGACAATCTGCTTGGCAGTATTGTGTATATCGAAGTAAATAGCATATGGTCATTGACCTTAGAATTTCTACGACCCATCAAGTGAAACAGGCATCAGTCAGTCAGTCAGTCAGTTCAGTCGTTCAGTCATGTCCAACTCTTTGGGACCCCATGAATCACCGCACATCAGGCCTCCCTGTCCATCACCAACTCCAGGAGTTCACTCAAACTCATGTCCATCAAGTCGGTGATGCCATCCAGCCATCTCATCTTCTGTCATCCCTTTCTCCTCCTGCCCCCAATCTCTCCCAGCATCAGGGTCTTTTCCAATGAGTCAATTCTTCACATGAGGTGGCCAAAGTATTGGAGTTTCAGCTTCAGCATCAGTCCTTCCAGTGAATACCCAGGACTGATCTCCTTTAGGATGGACTGGTTGGATCTCCTTAAAATCCAAGGGACTCTCAAGAGTCTTCACACCACAGTTCAAAAGCATCAGTTCTTCAGCACTCAGCTTTCTTCACAGTCCAACTCTCACATCCATACATGACCAATGGAAAAAAGATAGCCTTGACTAGACGGACCTTTGTTGGCAAAGTAATGTCTCTCCTTTTGAATATGCTATCTCGGTTTGTCATAATTTTCCTTCTAAGGAGTAAGTATCTTTTAACTTCATGGCTGCAGTCACCATCTGTAGGAATTTGGAGCCCCAAAAAATAAAGTCTGACACTGTTTCCACTGTTTCCCCATCTATTTCCCATGAAGTGATGGGACCAGATGCCATGATCTTCATTTTCTGAATGTTGAGCTTTAAGCCAACTTTTTCACTCTCCTCTTTCACTTTCATCAAAAGGCTTCTTAGTTCCTCTTCAATTTCTGCCATAAGGGTGGTGTCATTTGTGTATCTGAGGTTATTGATATTTCTCCCGGCAATCTTGATTCCAGCTTGTGCTTCTTCCAGCCCAGCGTTTTTCATGATGTACTCTGCATATAAGTTAAATAAGCAGGGTGACAATATACAGCCTTGACATACTCCTTTTCCTATTTGAAACCAGTCTGTTGTTCCATGTCCACTTCTGACTCTTGCTTTCTGACCTGCATATAGGTTTGTCAAGAGGCAGGTCAGATGGTCTGGTATTCCCATCTCTTTCAGAATTTTCCACAGTTTATTGTGATCCACACAAAGGCTTTGGCATAGTCAATAAAGCAGAAATAGATGTTTTTCTGGAACTCTCTGAAATATGCATGGATACATATTTAAAATATTTGGCAAGTTGTGATACATCTGGTACTAAAAATACAAACAAAATGCTATGTAACAGAGAAGGGAGCTATATTAATGATGAATAAAGACATTCATTGAGAAGCTAACACTGGAGCTCTATCTTGAAGAATGGATAAGTTTTTAACTGGTGAAGATGATGCCTATTAATGACAGAAATGCATTTGATAGTGAGAGCAATGTAAAGGTGGTCAAAATGACAGTAAATAAAAGGAAGCATGCAACAGGGAAAGATTGAATTCTATGACTTTGTTATAAGGTGGAATGAAGGCATGCTGGGGGAATGAGATAGATGGCAATGATTATTTGAGACAAGATTATGGTATCTATAAATGTTATAAAAAGGACTTTGGAGAGTCCATCTTGTATACTTAAAAAATCTTTTTTAGAATAAAGTTTTATTAAATTACACATAGGTACATATCTTGACTATGTATTAATGTTTCTTTTTTTTATTTTTTAGTTTGTTTTGCTTTACAATACTGTATTCGTTTTGCTACACATCGACATGAATCACTCAATCCACCATTTAAAATGGAGACTGTGTTTTTGCACACACATACAGGCACACATCTGTTGAGATCGCGCTCTTATTTAAACCCTTTATAGCTACTCTTCAGTGATCATTTTCACTTACAAATAAATACGACCAACACCCTTATTTCTGTAGAAGATCTTATAACACCTCACCTATTTGAAATTTATGAATCTGTGCATCTCGTATTGAAGGAGGAAACAGAACAGGCTCTGTCTTGAAAGCAGGACTCCATCTTGGGCCAGACTGTGGACTTTGAGCTATACGCCCAATATCTATGGAAATGACATACCAACTGGAAAACTAGGCCCCCGGAAGGAAGAGCCCCAGGGCTCATACCTAGACTCTCTTTTGCCTAAAAGAATACTCTAATTATCTGTGTAACTGAATAGAATTATAAATTATATTATGCTTATTGGGGTATGATCTCAGGCCTAGTGATACTTGCCCACAATTAACTACCTAGCTTAAGGCATATGAATCACAGGTTAACTTTTTATTGTATCTTTCTTTTCCTTTGTTCAGACTAGTTTCAAGGAATTTGGGGAGATGGGTTTGGTCACATGTACTTAGGGTATATAAGGTTTTTGCAAAAGCTGGTCAGGGTCCTTGGTTAAGAGGAGACTCTGCCTTGGGCCCACTAGTATAATAAACTGCACTCCATTATATGCATTTTCCCTCTGAGTGAGTTTATTTCCCAGAATGTGTGGCTACAACACTATATAAATGCAATTAAGCACCAATCAAAGAAAGTATAAGTAGGTTGTTGTTGTTGTTGTTCAGTCGCTAAGTCATGTCCAACTCTTTGAGATCCCATGGACTGCAGCACGCCAGCCTTCCTTGTCCTTCACTGTCTCCAAGAGTTTGCTCAAACTCACGTTCATTGAGTTAGTGATGCCATCCAACCATTTCATCCTCTGTAGCCCCTTCTCCTCTTGCCCTCAATCTTTCCCAGTGTCAGGGGAATGTAATCTCCTTGGTTCTGTTTCATCGCAACAAAAATGTGAAGTGACAGACGTTAAATCCCTCGGTGTGCCAGAACCCCCAGACAGAAGTTGTTATATCTCTTTGCTTTTGGGCAGACCGTGTTATAGCTCTTGGACAGATCATTTTTATTTAGAAATAAAGGAAAATATATCTTCAAGGTGTGAGGGCATGCCATACCAAAAGACGCAAAGAGAAGAGAGAGAGAGAGAGACAGAGAGCATGTGGGAGAGAGAGAGAGATCCCCAGACCTTTATCTCCTCTTTTTACATGTTTTTACCTCCCCCTGGGCATGCCCTATGTAAATTGGGCTAGCCAGGAGTGCTGTTTGTTCTACTTGAGGTCCTCACTCTGGTCCTCAGACCTTCCTTTGTTCTATTTTTGTGGGCTTTTCCCTTCCTTGTCTTTTAGCCACCATCATTCTGGACTCTTGTTTTCTATTTTAACTACCTAACACCAGCATTAGGGTCTTTTCCAGTGGGTCAGTTCTTCACATCAGATGGCCAAAATATGGAGCTTCAGCTTCAGCACCAGTCCTTCCAATAATTATTCAGGGTTGATTTCCTTTAGGATTGACTGGTTTGATCTCCTTATTGTCCAAGGGACACTCGAGAGTCTTCTGCAGAACCACAGTTCAAAAGTATTAATTCTACAGCGCTCAGCCTTCTTTATAGTCCAACTCTCACATCCATACATGACTACTGGAAAAAACATAGCTTTGACTATAGAGACTTTTGTCAGTAAAGTGATGCTTCTGCTTTAAAAAATATTAATGTCGCACAGTCCTTGCATAGGATAATCTGTTCTTTTTCACACAAGGTAATTTCTGGATATTATTTGCAGATTATTTTATTTTATACACAGTTCTAATATGTGTGACTGGCCTTTCAGTGCAAGCAGCAACACATTAACAGCAGGAGGAAGAGCCCTGTATAGAAGTCACTCAAGATTAGTGGTAAATATGGCAGTTGAAAATTAAAATTACACAAATAATTTACAAGAATTCAAACTTGATAGACAATTTTCTGGTTAGGCAAATAGTTGAGAGAATTTTAAAACATCTGATATCACAAGGTATAATTAATAAGTATATAGAGTTCTATATTTCCTAAAATAATTTAGATCTCTGTGGTAATTAGAAAAAAAAATATTTATTTCATTAAATGTCCAAAAGTAAAAGCATGTAATAAATATAATGCTAAACACTTAGATACTGAAATTATATCATTCCTACTTCCAAATAAAAACTGTTTAAAGAAACAAGTTTAAAAAATTGAACGGTGTGTTTTTATTCAAATACACACAAATCAGAAATTGTACTAATATTTGTACTGTTGGTTTGAATTTATCTGTTTTCATTTTTACCTTGTTTTTTTCCAAGTACTTATCTCAGTATCCTATTTCACCATCACCATATATTTCCAAACTGTGTTTAGCATGGTACTAAGGCACATGGTAGGCTCCAATAAATATCAAATGAATGAGTGAATGAATGCTTCCAGCCTCTGCTGTGGCATTGGACTGTGTTCACATGATTGACCTTATTAAGGAGGGAACTGTAGAGATATAACATACAGCTGATGAGTCTGAAGTTCTTCCCAGATGGTGCAGTGATAAACAATCAGTTTGCCAATGTAGGAGCCATGAGTTCAATCTCTGGGTAGGGAAGATACCCTGGAATACAAAATGGCAACCCACTCCAGTATTCTTGCCTGGTAAATTCCATAAACAGAAAAACCTGGCAGGTTACAATTGAGTGAATTGCAAAGAGTCAGACATGACTGAGCAACTGAGCATGCACACATTCAATTGTATGATGCAAGCACAGGGTCTAAATGTGGCTCCTGTCTTATGGAAATGTGATGATAGGGGGAGGTGCTAACAGGGGAACCTCATAACTGACAAAATATGATTGGTTTGATTAGTCTACTAACAATATCTTTCCACCATAAATGATATAGTCATTTGGAATATCTCTACAAAGAGCTAGAATCACTGTGCATGACATTATTTTCTTTTATTATTTTTTCCTACTACAACCACTTTTAGGGAAAAAAAATTAATAACAGACTGTAGGAAGAAAAAAACAAATCTTTGCTAAGCAAATAATTTATTTGGCTTCCTTTGTTAGTGATTTGCAATTTCAATGTTTGATATTTCTAAAAAATAAAAGTGAGTATTTAAAATTGATTTAGTAAACTAGGATAGAGGAGTAGCTGAAGCAATTGGAAGACTATACTTGTAGAGGATATGTGAAATACAGTGATTTTATTTTTTTAATCATCACCAAGTGTTACTGTATATTGGCAGATAAAAGAAAAGTCAGTAAGAGCCTATACATGCCTTATATGCATAAATTGAATTTTCAGTGTATTGAAGTCTTATTTGAAATTTGTATATGCATACTTGATAACTAAGGGAAATGGAGAGTGTGAAATTATAAATAATGGGGATAGGAAACATCTTTAAACCATAGTTTCTTTTCTCATCATAGGTGAGGTTATAATACTAAGTCCTATGCATTTACTGGGCTTCCCTGGTGGCTCAGACAGTAAAGCGGCTGCCTACAATGCAGGAGACCAGGGTTCGATTCCTGGGTTAGGAAGATCCCCTGGAGAAGGAAATGGCAATCCACTCCAGCACTCTTGCCTGGAAAATCCCGTGAACAGAGGAGCTTGATAGGCTACAGTCTATGGGGTCACAAAGAGTCAGACACGACTGAGCGACTTCACCTCACCTCATGCATTTACTAGAACTTTCACACTTTTTGAATCCCTGGCACTACATAGGCCCAGCTTTTGCAAAAACAGTAACTATCTTTAAGCATCTTTACAGGTTCCTGAAAGATTGTGCATGTAGCCATGTTTTCCACTTTACTGTCTTTTTAAATTGAAGTCTATGTGAAAACAATGAGTGAATTCTAAACTGATTTCTGCCTATGCTTTGTTAGGATATTTGTGCTTTGAGTGAGTGGTTTTAAACAACAATTTTTATTTTTTTTTATGATCTAACATGCAGATATTTTGAGAAAGCAGGGAACTATATGGTTCAGCCTCCTCAAAAGCTCCTTACTAACTTCTTATTGAACTGATTATGGGTGTATGTTTTGCTGACAGGTGACATTTGATAAATTAAACAAAAAATACATAATGTTCAAGTACTTGTCTTGTACTGTCAGCCTATATTATCAGCGATAGGCACTGTAATGGCTAATTAATAAAGCACCAGGGGATTGAACTTCAGTATTCTTGCCTGGAGAATCCCATGGACAGAGGAACCTGACAGACTATAGATCATGCAATTGCATAGAGTTGGACATGACCGAGCGACTAATGCATACACATACATACATAAGTGACTGAAAATCATTGAAAAGTTAACAAACAGTTAGTGATGATATAATTAGAAGTTCTAGACTTACACTTATGATAATTTTTCGCCTTCTGTATAGTTAATATAATAACAAACAGAAGGAGTTCTTTCTACCCTGACAAATGATCATTAACGTATTTGAGTCACCACATCCTAGAAATTGTTGCAGATGGAACATGTGCTCCTGGAGGTAGGTTAGGTTCTTGCTCTTAATTAACCTCCTTACTGTCAGTTCTGGATCAACCTCATTTTGTAGCTTTCCTTTATTAAAAAAAAAAAAAAAATATATATATATATATATATATATATATATACACACACCTACACACACACACACACGTATATAGTGCTTGTGCTTAGTCGTGTCTGGTTCTTGGACTCCCCATGGGCTATAGCCCAACAGGCTCCTTTGCAAACGGGGGTTCTCCAGGCAAGAAAACTGGAATGGGTTACCATTCCCTGGTATAAAGCAACTTCCAAACCCAGGGATCAAACCGGGATCTCTTGAATTGCAGGTAGAGTCCTTACCAGAGGAGTTATCAGGGAAGCCCATATATATTTACATGTATGTGTGTGTGTATGTGTGTGTGTGTGTATGTATATTAAAATACTATATATGAAAAAGAAATAAAAAAATAAATATATATTTAAAGGAAATACATATTAAAAGAAATATATATGCTAAAAGGAATATATATATATACACACACACACACACACATATATATACACTCTAGATATTCTCCTCATTTTTCCTTTCTTTCCCAATTTCCATTCCACTTTCTTCTTTTGTACTTGAGTCTCTGACCCCTAGAACTAACACCCCAAAAAGATGTCTTTTTCATTATACGGGACTGGAATGCAAAAGTAGGAAGTCAAGGAACACCTGGTGTAACAGGCAAATTTGGCCTTGGAATGAGGAATGAAGCAGGGCAAAGACTAATAGAGTTTTGTCAAGAAAATGCACTGGTCATAGCAAACACCCTCTTCCAACAACACAAGAGAAGACTCTGCACATGGACATCACCAGATGGTCAACACCAAAATCAGATTGATTATATTCTTTGCAGCCAAAGATGGAGAAGCTCTATACAATCAACAAAAACAAGACCAGGAGCTGACTGTGGCACAGATCATGAGCTCCTTATTGCCAAATTCAGATTTAAATTAAAGAAAGCAGGGAAAACTGCTAGACCATTCAGGTATGAATTAAATCAAATCCCTTATGATTATACAGTGGAAGTGAGAAATAGATTTAAGAGCCTAGATCTGATAGACAGAGTGCCCAATTAACTGTGGAATGAGATTCATGACACTGTACAGGAGACAGGGATCAAGACCATCCCCATGGAAAAGAAATGCAAAAAAGCAAAATGACTATCTGGAGAGGCCTTACAAATAGCTGTGAAAAGAAGAAAAGCGAAAAGCAAAGGAGAAAAGGAAAGATATAAGCATCTGAATGCAGAGTTCCAAAGAATAGCAAGAAGAAATAAGAAAGCCTTCCTCAGTTGTCAATGCAAAGAAATAGAGGAAAACAACAGAATAGGAAAGACTAGAGATCTCTTCAAGAAAATTAGAGATACCAAGGGAACATTTCATGCAAAGATGGGCTCAATAAAGGACAGAAATGGTCTGGACCTAACAGAAGCAGAAGATACTAAGAAGTGGCAAGAATACAAGAAAAACTGTACAAAAAAGATCTTCACAACCTGGATAATCACGATGGTGTGATCACTCATCTAGAGCCAGACATCTTGGAATGTGAAGTCAAGTGGGCCTTAGAAAGCATTACTACGAACAAAGCTAGTGGAGGTGATGAAATTCCAGTAGAGCTATTTCAAATCCTGAAAGATGATGCTGTGTAAGTGCTGCACTCAATATGCCAGCAAATTGGGAAAACTCAGAAGTGGCCACAGGACTGGAAAAGGTCAGTTTTCATTCCAATCCCAAGGAAAGGCAGTGCCAAAGAATGCTCAAACTACCACACAACTGCACTCATCTCACAAGCTAGTAAAGTAATGCTCAAAATTCTCCAAGTCAGGCTTCAGCAATACGTGAACTGTGAATTTCCTGATCTTCAAGTGGGTTTTAGAAAAGACAAAGGAACCAGAGATCAAACTGCCAACATCTGCTGGATCATGGAAAAAGCAAGAGAGTTCCAGAAACACATCTATTTCTGCTTTATTGACTATGCCAAAGCCTTTGACTGTGTGGGTCACAATAAACTGTGGAAAATTCTGAAAGAGATGGGAATACCAGACCACCTGACCTGCCTCTTGAGAAATCTGTATGCAGGTCAGGAAGCAACAGTTAGAATTGGACATAAAACAACAGACTGGTTCCAAATAGGAAAAGGAGTATATCAAGGCTGTATATTGTCACGCTGCTTATTTAATTTATATGCAGAGTACATCATGAGAAAAGATGGACTGGAAGAAACACAAGCTGGAATCAAGATTGCCGGGAGAAATATCAATAACCTCACATATGCAGATGGCACCGCCCTTATGGCAGAAAGTGAAAAGGAATGAAAAAGCCTCTTGATGAAAGTAAAAGGACAGTGAAAAAGTTGGCTTAAAGCTCAACATTCAGAAAACAAAGATCATGGCATCCAGTCCCATCACTCCATGGGAAATAGATGGAGAAACAGTGAAAACAGTGTCAGACTTTATTTTTGGGGGCTCCAAAATCACTGCAGATGTGACTGCAGCTCTGCAATTAAAAGACACTTACCCCTTGGAAGGAAAGTTATGACCAACCTATATAGCATATTGAAAAGCAGAGACATTACTTTGCCAACAAAGGTCCGTCTAGTCAAGGCCATGGTTTTTCCTGTGGTCATGTATGGATGTGAGAGTTGGACTGTGAAGAAGGCTGAGCACCGAAGAATTGATGCTTTTGAACGGTGGTGTTGGAGAAGACTCCTGAGAGTCCCTTGGACTGCAAGGAGATCCAACCAGTTCATTCTGAAGGAGATCAGCCCTGGGATTTCTTTGGAAGGAATGATGCTAAAGCTGAAACTCCAATACTTTGGCCACCTCATGCAAAGACCTGACTCATTTGAATGGACTCTGATGCTGGGAGGGATTGAGGGCAGGAGGAGAAGGGGACGACCAAGGATGAGATGGCTAGATGGCATCACTGACTCAATGTACATGAGTCTGATTGAACTCTGGGTGTAGGTGATGGACAGGGAGGCCTGGCATGCTGCAATTCATGGTGTTACAGAGTCAGACACGACTGAGCTACTGAACTGAACTGAACTGAATAGTGGTAACTGAAAAAACATGACAAATAGTGAATAAAACAAGAGTCAAAGAAGTATTTATTCCAATACATATTTTTAAAAAATAACTAGCAATTCGTTTATGATATTTATTTAAATTTTTTGAAAAATCTATTGGAGTATAGTCTATTTCCAATGCTGTGTTAGTTATATACATATTATGTGTCAGTTATACATATATATATATATGTATATATATATACATACATACATACACATACATACATATACATACATACTCTTTTTTTAGTTTATTTTCCCACAGAGACCATTACAGAGTATTAAGTAAAATTTCCTGTGCTATACAGTAGGTCCCTACTCAGGTTCAGGTTCAGTCACTCAGTCGTGTCAGACTCTTTGCGACCCAATAACCACAGCACTCCAAGCCTCCCTGTCCATCATCAACTCCCAGAGTTCACTCAGACTCACGTCCATTAGTCCATGATGCCATCCAGCCATCTCATCCTTGATCATCCCCTTCTCCTCCTGCCCCCAATCCCTCCCAGCATCAAAGTATTTTCCAATGAGTCAACTCTTCGCATGAGGTGGCCAAAGGACTGGAGTTTCAGCTTTAGCATCATTCCTTCCAAAGAAATCCCAGGGCTGATCTGCTTCAGAATGGACTGGTTGGATCTCCTTGCCATCCAAGGGACTCTCAAGAGTCTTCTCCAACACCACAGTTCAAAAGCATCAATTCTTCAGCCCTCAGCCTTCTTCACAGTCCAACTCTCACATCCATACATGACTACTGGAAAAAACATTCCCTTGACTAGACGGACCTTAGTTGGCAAAGTAATGTCTCTGCTTTTAAGTATGCTATATAGGTTGGTCCGGAGAAGGCAATGGCACCCCATACTCTTGCCTGGAAAATCCCATGGATGGAGGAGCCTGGTAGGCTGCGGTCCATGGGGTCACTAAGTCGGACACGACTCAGCGACTTCATTTTCACTTTTCACTTTCCACTTTCATGCATTGGAGAAGGAAACGGCAACCCACTCTAGTGTTCTTGCCTGGAGAATCCCAGGGACAGGGGAGCCTAGTGGGCTGCCATCTGTGGGGTCGCACAGAGTCGGACACGACTGAAGTGACTTAGCATAGCACAGCATATAGGTTGGTCATAACTTTCCTTCCAAGGAGTAAGCGTCTTTTAATTTTATAGTTGCAGTCACCATCTGCAATGATTTTGGAGCCCCAAAAAATAAAGTCTGACAGTGTTTCCACTGTTTCTCCATCTACTTCCCATGGAGTGATGGGACTGGATGCCATGATCTTTGTTTTCTGAATGTTGAGCTTTAAGCCAACTTTTTCACTGTCCTCTTTCGCTTTCATCAAGAGGCTTTTTCATTCTTCTTCACTTTCTTTCTGCCATAAGGGTGGTGTCATCTGCCTATCTGAGGTTATTGATATTTCTCCCGGCAATCTTGATTCCAGCTTGTGATTCTTCCAGTCCATCTTTTCCATGATGTACTCTGCATATAAATTAAATAAGCAGGGTGACAATATACAGCCTTGACATACTCCTTTTCCTATTTGGAACCAGTCTGTTGTTTTATGTCCAGTTCTAACTGTTGCTTCCTGCCCTGCATGTAGGTTTCTCAAGAGGCAGGCCAGGTGGTCAGGTATTCCCATCTCTTTCAGAATTGTCCACAGTTTATTGTGACCCACACAGTCAAAGGCTTTGGCATAGTCAATAAAGCAGAAATAGATGTGTTTCTGGAACTCTCTTGCTTTTTCCATGATCCAGCGGATGTTGGCAATTTGATCTCTGGTTCCTCTTTTCTAAAACCAGCTTGAACATCAGGAAATTCACAGTTCACATATTGCTGAAGCCTGACTTGGAGAATTTTGAGCATTACTTTACTAGCATGTGAGATGAGTGCAGTTGTGTGGTAGTTTGAGCATTTTTTGGCATTGTCTTTCTTTGTGATTGGAATGAAAACTGCCCTTTTCTAGTCCTGTAGCCACTGTTGAGTTTTCCAAATTTGCTGGCATACTGAGTGCAGCACTTTCACAGCATCATCTTTCAGGATTTGCAAGAGCTCAAGTAGAATTCCATCATCTCCACTAGCTTTGTTTGTAGTGATGCTTTCTAAGGTCCCTATTAGTTATATATTTTATGTATGCATGTTAAGTTGCTTCAGTCATGTCAGACTCTTTGCTACCATATGGCCATAGCCTGCCAGGCTCCTCTGTCCATGGGGTTCTCCAGGCAAGAATACTGGAGTGGGATTCTATGACTTTCTCTAATTTTACATATAGACGTGTGCATATGTAAATCTCAATATCCCAACATATTCCATTTCACCCCCTACCCCCCTTCCCCCACCACATTATGCCTTGGTAACTATGTTTGTTTTCTACATTGGCAACTCTATTTCTGTTTTGTAGGTAAGTTTAGACTTAAGTGAATTTAGGTGCTATAGGTACTGTCTGTCATTCTCCCCTCTGTATTTATAACACCTAAAGCAACATATTTCACAAACAGGTTCTAAATAAATATTTGCTTAATAGCTAAATGAATTCCTGCATTAATGATTTCCTTTCTCACAACCCTGTCTTGCCTTACTTTCTGCAATCTAGATTTCTGCACCTTTAACAGTCAGCACCTTTAACAGTTAGCATACTGACTGTCAGTATGCTGACACATATAAGAATGTATATATATTATTTAGGCCCATGTCAAATGTAAATCTCTGTATTTCTGTCATTTGTCTATTTATCTTTGTACCATTATGCTTTTCTGAAAGGTTTTAATTAATCATTATTTTAGAGTCTGCTCTTACTTTGAGGTAAAGTATTATTCTACTGTAGTCCCAAGCAAGGGCTTTAAAAATTGTGTTTTTTAGAACATTTGTTGCCAGTGATTCTTTGTGAAATGAGATTTGGTGGCCTTGTCATGATAATCACTAGCATAATTATACTTCTGAAAAGCCCTTCAATATAAGAACCTATTTAATTAAGTTCAAACTTAATCTCTATCTTTATTTGACCAAAGACATTTTTTTCCAAACAAATCCAATATTCCATCTCAATGAAAATATAGTTCTGCAAGCTATGCATTGTTATAACCTGTTCTCAGTTGATTTAAATAAGACCATTTCACAGAGTCATGTTATACATAGACTTTGAAGGAGTACTTTTTCAAAAACTAAGTAATGACAAAACTGTCTCCATTTTTCACCTCATTCCCAAGTCTCTGAGAACCTCCAATTCTGAGTACATCAGCAGAAAAGCAATGAAGGCCTCCTCTGAGTCCACAAATGATTCAAACCATTTACTGTCACTAACCACAGTTACTTCTTACTTCTGCAATAGCTGTTGTAGATCAGCTCTTGTAGTTCTCAGATTTACATAATTACAGTCTAATAGACTATTAAACATACAGTTAAAATAACATGTACAATTCACCCAGAACAAAGGAATTATATTCTGTCACAATGTTTTAATATACTTATTCTCAAAAAGAATTTTTCCAGAGTTAGTTCAAGGTCAGTGTTAAGAAACAGACCTCATAAATAAATTCATATTCCATGGATTCCTAAGGAGATTCAGGAACGACTGACATATTTGAATTCTAAAGTATATGACTATTTTATATGTTTTTTGATTAGTCATGGTTCTACTTATTAGTATTATTCAAATAGAAGAATAGTACACACACACACACACATATATATATATATTTATTTGTACTAAAAGCTGAGGTATAAAATTTAGAAAATTTTTCAAAAATAGAGTTCAGGAAGAATTCTTATTTTTGATTCCCTACTGTTTTATGCAATGACCTAGAGGCAATCAGAAAAATCTGCAAATACCTTCGAAGAATGCCTTCTAAACATGCCTCATTATTAGTATTTATTATATTAATATGTGTTATTTTCTAAATGAAAACTTGGGACAATGTTCAGAGAACACAAGTGTACTGTCAAAAATGTTTTTAAGATTTTGTATTGGAAATGCCCTAGAAAAATTAAGAATGTAACTATTGTATCATCAGTTCAGCTCAGTTCAGTTCAGTTACTCAGTCATGTCTGACTCTTTGCGACCCCATGAATTGCAGCACGCCAGGCCTCCTTGTCCATCACCATCTCCCGGAGTTCACTCAAACTCACGTCCATTGAGTCCGTGATGCCATCCAGCCATCTCATCCTTGATCGTCCCCTTCTCCTCCTGCCGCCAATTCCTCCCAGCACCAGAGACTTTTCCAATGAGTCAAACCTTCACATGAGGTGGCCAAAGGACTGGAATTTCAGCTTTAGCATCATTGCTTCCAAAGAACACGCAGGGCTGATCTCTTTTAGAATAAACTGGTTGGAGTTCCTTGCAGTCCAAGGGACTCTCAAGAGTTTGCTCAAACACCACAATTCAAAAGCATCAATTCTTTGGCACTCAGCTTTGCTCAGAGTCCAAGTCTCACATCCATACATGACCACTGGAAAAAATATAGCCTTGACTAGATGGACCTTTGATGGCAAAGTAATGTCTCTGCTTTTGAATATGCTATCTAGGTTGCTAATAACTTTCTTCCAAGGAGTAAGTGTCTTTTAATTTCATGGCTGTAGTCACCATCTGTAGTGATTTTGGAGCCCCAAAAAATAAACTCTGACACTGTTTCCACTGTTTCGCCATCTATTTCCCATGAAGTGATGGGACCAGATGCCATGATCTTCGTTTTCTGAATGTTGAGCTTTAAGGCAACTTTTTCACTCTCCTCTTTCACTTTCATCAAGAGGCTTTTTCATTCTTCTTCACTTTCTGCCATCAGGGTGGTGTCATCTGCATATCTGAGGTTATGGATATTTCTCCCAGCAATCTTAATTCCAGCTTGTGCTTCTTCCAACCCAGCGTTTCTCATGATATCAGTCAGTTCAGTCGCTCAGTCGTGTCTGACTCTTTGCGACCCCATAAACCACAGCACACCAGGCCTCCATGTCCATCACTAACTCCTGGAGTTCACTCAGACTCACGTCCATCGAGTCAGTGATGCCATCCAGCCATCACAGCCTCTGTCGTCCCCTTCTCCTCCTGCCACCAATCCCTCCCAGCATCAAAGTCTTTTCCAATGAGTCAACTCTTCGCATGAGGTGGCCAAAGTACTGGAGTTTCAACCATAGCATCATTCCTTCCAAAGAAATCCAGGGGCTGATCTCTTTCAGAATGGACTGGTTGGATCTCCTTGCAGTCTAAGGGACTCTCAAGACTGCATATAAGTTAAATAAGCAGGGTGACAATATACAGCCTTGACGTACTCCTTTTCCTATTTGGAACTAGTCTGTTGTTCCATGTCCAGTTCTAGCTGTTGCTTCCTGACCTGCATATAGGTTTCTCAAGAGGCCAGTCAGATGGTCTGGTATTCCCATCTCTCTCAGAATTTCCCACAGTTTATTGTGATCCACATAGTCAAGGGCTTTGGCATAGTCAATAAAGCAGAAATAGATGTGTTTCTGGAACTCTCTTGCTTTTTCTATGATCCAGCAGATGTCGGCAATTTGATCTCTGGTTCCTTTGCCTTTTCTAAAGCCAGCTTGAACATCTGGAAGTTCACGTACATGTATTGCTGAAGTCTGGCTTGGACAATTTTGAGCATTACTTGACTAGCGTGTAAGATGAATATAATTGTGCCGTAGTTTAAGCACTCTTTGGCATTTCCTTTCTTTGCGTTTGGAATGAAAACTGACCTTTTCCAGTCCCTGCTTCTGTTGGGTCCATCCCATTTCTGTCCTTTATCGAGCCCTTCTTTGTATGAAATGTTCCCTTGTTATCTCTAATTTTCTTGAAGAGATCTCTAGTCTTTCCCATTCTATTGTTTTCCTCTATTTCTTTGCATTGACAACTGAGGAAGGCTTTCTTATTTCTTCTTGCTATTCTTTGGAACTCTGCATTCAGATGCTTATATCTTTCCTTTTCTCCTTTGCTTTTTGATTCTCTTCTTTTCACAGATATTTGTAAGGCCTCCCCAGACAGCCATTTTACTTTATTGCATTTCTTTTCCATGGGGATGGTTTTGATCCCTGTCTCATGTACAATGTCATGAACCTGTGTCCATAGTTCATCAGGCACTCTATCTATCAGATATAGTTCCTTAAATCTATTCATCACTTCCACTGTAGATGTGTTTGAACTGTGGTGTTGGAGAAGACTCTTGAGAGTCCCTTGGACTGCAAGGAGATCCAAACAGTCCATTGTGAAGCAGATCAACCCTGGGATTTCTTTGGAAGGAATGATGCTAAAGCTGAAACTCCAGTCCTTTGGCCACCTCATGCAAAGAGTTGACTCATTGGAAAAGACTTTGATGCTGGGAGGGACTTGGGGCAAGAGAAGAAGGGGATGACAGAGGATGAGATGGCTGAATGGCATCACCGGCTCAATGGACGTGAGTCTGAGTGAACTCCGGGAGTTGGTGATGGTCAGGGAGGCCTGGTGTGCTGTGGTTCATGGGGCAGCAAAGAGTCGGACATGACTGAGTGACTGAAGTGAACTGAACTGAACTGATAATCATAAGGAATTTGGTTTAGATCATACCTGAATGGTCTAGTGATTTTCCCTACTTTCTTCAATTTCAGTCTGATTTGGCAATAAGGAGCTCATGATCTGAGCCACAGTCAGCTTCCAGCCTTGTTTTTGCTAACTGTATAGAGCTTCTCCATTTTTGGCTGTAAAGAATATAATCAGTCTGATTTCAGGGTTGACCATCTGGTGATGTCTATGTGTAGAGTCTTCTCTTGTATTGTTGGAAGAGGGTGTTTGCTATGACCAGTGTGTTCTCTTGGCAAAATTCTTATTAGCCTTTACCCTGCTTCTTTCCATATTCCAAGGCCAAATTTGCCTGTTACTCCAGATGTTTCTTGACTTCCTACTTTTGCATTATATCCATAATTATATCTATACTTTATTGTTTCATAAAGTATAGATATAGTGGTGGGATACACAGTTTGCTGTAGGAATTTTGTTCATCAAAAATTAGTCCCATTTTTTCAATATTTGACCACTTCTTTGGACTTTTTTCCATTAACAGCTTAAAAATTGATGATAATTTTATTAAGTTTCCTAACTAAAATATTAACCATTCTCTACTCATTGCAAATCTCTTTTTTAGTAGGGATCATTCTGATTGGCCTGAAAATTATAAGGTCCTAAATAGCTCTGAATTATGGTGTTGCTGACATCATTGCCTAGCCACCTGTGCAGGGAGATTTTTTCTAGTAATCCTAATTATCTGTTCAGGAAGCTGGTCACTAGCATAGCTGCTGTTATTTTGAAGTATCAAGGCTCAACCCTCAAAAAGAATTATTCTGTGCTATTGTATGTATGTGTGTGTGTTTACTGATAAGCTTGTTTGTATCTTTTTGTCCATGTAAGACTTTCTGCCGCAATAGAGTTTACAAGTTATTGTAGAGTATAGGCAATAGCATTGTATGTCTGCATGTTTGCATGTGTGAATAGAGAAAGATGTGGTAATGGCACATCTTTGAAAAAATTAACTGAATTGTGGAGATAGAGAGTGAAAGGGGTTACTACCCATAAAGTGATCAACAAAAGCTTTTTTGAGGTGACATTAAAAATAAATAAATAAAAACTCAACGAATGAAATGAAGGAGCAAATTATGTGATAGTTTTGGACCGTGATACTCAAGTGTAGGGAACAGCAAATAAAAAGTCATTGAGAAAAAAACATATGTGAGGCACAACTGGAAATTCATGTTAACATTTTGATTTCACTGTTAGTCTCCTATTCATATTATAACACAGTTAAATCTCCAAAAAGTTTTTAGGTCTTTAAGCTTTGCCTTTAAAGTGAGAGACAGCAGTCCTGGCAGAGCCTTCTTTATGGGTTTATATATTTTAAATTGACTTGTTTAATGCCAACATAAGAAACAGTAACAACTTCTTTATTTTCTGAGACATTTCCAAATAGCAAAATGTTACCAATGCTATTTTCAGTATAGAAAATAGGATTTTTGCTCAGAATATTTCTGTCTTCAATATATATCTTTAAATTTGTTGTTTATTGTGTTTACAATAAAAAGATATTATAAAATAAAAGAATGAATTGGTTTTCAAAATACAATTATGACAATAACCAGGGTTGAGAAGGGAAATAATGACATGTATTTGTAATGTAAAGATATTATTTTCTGCTTTAATAGCTCCCTGAGTGCTAGCACCCACCTTGCTTGTTTTGAAATTTTACCCAGTCTCTGGGTTATTATTTGTCTCCAGCATGTTTGAGCAATAAGCCTTGTGACGACTTTCCATTTTATTCCTCTGCTTTCCATTTTGACCTAGTCACACTGCAGCTTCTCACATGCCACAGCTATCCCATCCAGATATTTGCTTGAATCCTTGCTCTGCACTTTTCCTTCCTGCCATGACCAAACTTTGGACTTTAGGTGAATTTGTGTGGCCCTCTAAGGTATGCTGTACCTTCCTCCCCAGGACCTGTGAGGGTAATAAATACTTCACTATCACATCCTTCTACTAGTGAATCTCCTTGCAATGGAGGAGACCCTGGTTTGAATGTTTGGTCAGGAAGATCTGCTGAAGAAGGGATAGGCTACCCACTTCAGTATTCTAGGGCTTCCCTGGTAGCTCAGTTGGTAAAGAATCTGCCTCCTGCCATGTGTAAGACCTGGGTTCGATCCCTGGATTGGGACAGTCCCCTGGAGAAGGGAAGCCTACCTACTCCAGTATTCTGGACTGGAGAATTCCATGGACTGTATAGTTAATCAAGTCACAAAGAGTCAGACACAACTGAGCGACTTTCACTAAACAGACTAAGCAGACTCCTAGTAGGGATGGGGGAGTCTGGTGGGCTGCCGTCTATGGGGTCGCACAGAGTTGGACATGACTGAAGCAACTTAGCAGCAGCAGAAGAAGTGTAATTTAAACAGTCACTTTGGAGTAACCCTTAAAGACTCCACTAAGGGACTTTCTCTCACATTTACTAAACAATATTGACCTCATTATGTAAATGGAGTGCTGAAATGAAAATGATTTTTTTTTAATGTTTATAAAATAAATGCTTACTGTACCTTTGGATATACAAAACAAACATCCATATTTGAAAACTCTCAAAACAGTACATGTACATTATGCAATTAAAGCAACTCAAACTCCCTTTTGATCAACAAAGAATTGAATATAACATCAAAACGCACATGGTTGAGAGTACTGATCACAAGGGGAGACTAGCTGGATGTTAAGTAGGAAGTTAGGCCTGAGTAACAAGTGGTGGCCCAGCTGAAAAGACTCAAGCTGATATCTAAATCCCACTTTAGACGTGTCCCCAATATGGCCCAGGAGAGCTCACAGATATGTTACAAAATAACCACAGAGGCTTCTCCAACTCCATCATGTGCACTCTTGGTTCACAGCTGTGTCCTCAAGTGACCTTAGGCAGCCTATTAAGGATTTATAAATATTCTATACATGCATACATCTGATAATAGCAGACTGAATTATGAGAAAGACATGCAAAATAGACTCTGTTTTTATGTAATTTGCAACCCTTAATCAGAATCGTGGGCTTCCCTTGTGGCTCAGTTGGTAAAAAAAAATCCACCTGCAATGAGGGAGACCTGGGTTTGATCCCTGGGTTGGGACAATCCCCTGGAGAAGGGAAAGGGTACCCATTACTTCTCCTGCCTTCCATCTTTCCCAGCATCAGAGTTTTTTCCAATGAGTCAGCTCTTTGCATCAGGTGACCAAAGTATCAGAGCTTCAGCTTTAAGCATCAGTCTTTTCGATGAATATTCACGGTTGATTTCCTTTGGGACTGACATGCTTGATCTCTTTGCTGTCCAAGGAACTCTCAAGAGTCTTCTCCAGGACTACAATTCAACAGCATCAGTTCTTCAGCTCTCAGCCTTCTTTATGGTCTGACACTCATATCCATACATGACTACTGGAAAAAAAACAATGCTTTGACTATATGGACCTTTGTCAGCAAAGTGATGTTTGTGCTTTCCAATATGCTGTCTAGGTTCATCATAGTTTTTCTTCCAAGAAGCAAACATCATTTAATTTCATGGATGCAGTCACCATCCACAGTGCTTTTGTAGCCTAAGAAAATAAAATCTGCCACTGTTTCCACTTTTTCCCCATCTATTTGCCAGGAAGTGATGGGACAAAATGCAATGATCTTTGTTTATTGAATGCTGAGTTTTAAGCAGCTTTACACTCTTTTCTTTTGCCCTTATCAAGAAGCTCTTTAGTTCCTTTTCACTTTCTGACATTAGAGTGTTATCATCTGCATATCTGAGGTTGTTGATATTTCTCCCAACAATCTTGATTCCCTGTAATTCATCCAGTCCAGCATTATACCTGATGTACTCTGCATGTAAGTTAAATAATCAGAGTGACAATATACATCCTTGTTGTACCTCTTTCCCAGTTTTGAACCAGTCCATTTTTCTCTGTCTGATTCTAACTGTAGCAGCTATATAAGTGACAAAATAAATGGCAAGACCATGGGGCACAGCTTTACAAAATTTTGTAAAACCAAACCATAAATAATACTATAGGTCCAAGCAAGATGAGTTTTCAGAAATGAGACAAGAAGTCAGGAATGAAGAATGGAGTCAGCAAAGGCAATGAGAAGATGAAAAAAAGTGACGTTTACCTCAGAAAACTTCCAAAGACTTCTTAGGATAACAGAAACCAGTCCTAGGAAATAGTCTAAATGAGGCCTTATGTAGGAGTCAGTGAGTTAGCATAGGACTATAGGCACCTGGTTGGATTGGGCAATGTGTTGTAAAGAGTATTTCTGACAGGAAGTGAACAGGCATGGATTTATGAATCATTTCATGAGGCTATGGGGAGTTGAGGTGTAATAATGTATAGCCTGTCATACAACCTGTCTGAATCCGATGTTTACCAGCCACATTCCCTTTGGGATCTCTTTATAGTTGTCAGGATGTGGGGTTGTTTATTTAAATGAGAGAGGACATATATTTGAAAAAGCTCCTACAAGCATTTCTCTGTGACTTTAAAACAATCTGCTTTTTCTCACCCCCACATGGAATGAAATTAGACTTTAAATCTCATTACTGAGATTGAATGTTTCACCTGGATTATTTCTGCTGAAAGGAATATAAATTCTTCACTCCCTTACTGGGTTTTGGAAAGCCTGGCTGAGGAGACATACCTGTGGAATTGAGGAGGTTCTAACCTCATCAGTTTAAGTGGAGACCATTTAATAATTACTTTGCAGCAAGTAATATATTCTGCTGTCCTATGAATCAATGCCACTTTTTTATGTCTTTTCTTTTCATTTGTATTAATAACTTCAATATCCTCTTATTAAAGGTGACCCCCAAATATATCCAAGATTAATTATGTCATCCCAGTATACATTGTTATGATTGAGTTATTAAAATACTTTATATCCACAAAGAATGCATACTACCTGTGACAGCACTTTCCTCTTTATTCTCATTATTTATCTTTGGAATATACACTTTGGGGATATATTTGATGAGAAAAAAGTCAAGAAAATATCCTCAAGAAAATAATAAACCTTAGAATAATATATATAGAGACTTAAGCTTACTCTTTTACTTTACTCAGCTTAAATATTTCTACACTTAAAATTATAAGTTTATTCCTTTGTGAACAGTTCTGAGCTTAATTTTTGAGACAAGACTTCCTATAGTGAAAAAAAAAAAAGAGAAAAGAAATCATTTCAAGAAAGCCATGGGAGTAGAGTGAATCGGTAAGTATTTAGCACCTACTGTATAATAGCACTCTCTTGAGCTATTTACAATCTCTAAATCCTCACAAGAGACCTATGAGATATGGACTATTAAACTCATTTTTTTCAAG
Organism: Aepyceros melampus; assembly: GCA_006408695.1. Classification (NCBI taxonomy): domain Eukaryota; kingdom Metazoa; phylum Chordata; class Mammalia; order Artiodactyla; family Bovidae; genus Aepyceros; species Aepyceros melampus. The sequence continues at coordinate 55,318 of SJXQ01010155.1, read as the reverse complement.
ATAAGGAAACAGACACTGAGAGGATAAATTACCTGTGTAGTGTCGGTCAGTGGGACAATGGCTGGGTTTCACAGTTATGTCTCTCTAAATACAAAGTTCATGCTCTTACAGCCTGTGTAGCCAACAAGGATTGTGTGGCCTCTGAATTCTCAAGGAAGTGGGAAATGGAGCAGATCAAATAGGAATACTTATGCAGTGGGGCTGGCCACAAGAGAGGAATAGTGGTCATCTGGAATAGATTGTACTGTTTCTGTCTTCCTCCAACATACAGTCTGTGTATAAGGGTAAGATGTTAAGTTCATTTTGGCACAGACTGAGTCTAATAACTTAAAACAAAACAAACAAACAAAAACTAGCAATGCTAGTACATTCAGTGAAATTCCTGGCAAAATGTTCGGTATGCTATTTGCAAAATCACCTCAAGTCTTAACTCACTGCTAGGGCCATATCTTTACAATGTTACTTTTGCAATAGTTTCATCAGAAATTAGAATCTACTTACCTCTTCTATATGGGCTGGTCTTATAATTTGCTTTGTTCAATAATATGTAGAAAAAGTAATGGTGTGCCAGTTCAAAGATTTGACCTCACAGAACTTATGCTCTTCTACTTTTCTGTCAGATTCCACTATTGCTATGTGAACAGGCCCAGGATAGCCTTCTCCACGTAACAGCCAGAGAGCTAGTTACAACTTGAATTTGACTGTCCTGGAGTCACAGCCTCCACTCAAACCTCCAGCTGATAGCAGGTCAAAAGTAAACCCAACTGCAAACAGCCAAGGCTGAAACTTACCATCAGATGTGCCCAACCAGTGTATGACAATAGTAAATACTTTTTAAAGTTTTGGAGTAATTTGTAAGCAATAATAATCAGTATAACTGGTGATGAGTTTGAGCAAGCTCTGGGTGTTGGTGAAGGACAGAGAAGCTTAGCGTGCTACAGTCCATGGGGTCACAAAGAGTTGGACACGACTGAGCAACTGAACTGATAGCTGATAAACCATACTGCTTAGAAAAAAAAAAAACCTCATTCACATCTCCAGGTACTTTGTTTTAAGCAAATAAATGAATGCTAGTGGTTAGGTAAAAGCCAAGATAGCACAAGAATTCTCTCTTCCTCTGTGAAAAACACACACATAATGTTTGAAATAGGCACTCTGCAGTATTTTCTGATTGCTATAATTTCTAACATGGCTCATAAATATATATATATATATTTTTTTTTTTGGTTTTTGGCATTTTAATCTCTCTTAGAAGTGAAAAATTGGAGTTGCAAATGGAATTTAGTGGTGTTTCAGATGGTAAGAGTCTTCCTGTAGTGCAGGAGACCTGAGTTTAATCCCTGGATCAGCACAATTCCCTGGAGAAGGAAATAGCAGCCCACTCCAGTTTTCTTGCCTGTAACATCACAAGGACAGAGTGCCTGGCAGGCTACAGTCCATGGGGTTGCAGAGAGTTGGATACGATTGGGCAACTAACACACACCTGGAAATATTACATGTAAACTAATATCCAGGAGAATATATGTACAAATGTTGAGATATGAAAATTGTATGAAAATTTTAAATTTCTCTGTGTAACTCAATAAGATGCCTCTCACATTATTAAAAAATGATTAAATCTCAGGTATTTTGTGTTTTTGATGACTAAAAAAGAAAGCAAATTCTCAGCCTTTCATTTGTATTCTACCTTTATAGACGTGCCACTTTGATTAGGTAGAGCCTGTCAGAAGTGTTACAAATTTTGAAAAGAAAAGTCTGGCCAGAGAAAATAGATTCAGTTTTTACTGAATGGAAACATCCAAGGAAGCAGAAAACCAGTGTTACTCTTGTTTGTCATGTAGACATTAGAATTTAATGAACTGTTATACGGCCTTGATTTGTTACAAGCACTTTGATTTTCTAAATGTCTGGTACATAAAATATTCTGCAAAATGTGCACTATTGAGTAAAACATATTTACTAAAATATTCTCAACCCTATTATTTCCCTCAACAATTTAAAAATATTTGTGATAGCAAAAAGAATACATAAAGCAGGATTATTGAAACACATACTTAAAAGTAACACAAACACAGTTTAAAAGGAGGTACAAACAAAATTACTCTAGAGATAAAATGATATGATTGTTATAACTGAGTACAAATTGGAGTTTTTAGCTTTCTAGGAGTTTAGGCTATTATAAAGTTATTGGGCATTTATTAAGATCCTACTATATATTAGTGAGTCCTTTAAGCAATTTATGTTTTATTTCACTTAATCTACAACATAATAATCCTATAATATATAAGTCTGTATATTCTGTTTTGTAGCAGAAGAAGTACAGGATTTATAGCCAGATGCTCTAGTTTATATCCTGGCTTTCCCATTTACAAGCTATATAACATTTGCAGGCTTCAGTTTCCTAATCATTAAAATGGAAGTAGTAAATAACTCATTCATTTTCATTTATTTATTCATGCAACTAACGTACATAGAATAGTATTTTGCTGCAAGAAATAGTTTGTGTGTGTGTGAGAGAGAGAGAGAAGGCAGATTCAAAATAAATAAATCTGCTAAACATTTTGTACTTATCTTCTATATAGAGAGTAATTAACAAATTTATAGGTAGCTCATAGCCTAGTGTCAACTATAGGTAGTTAGAATAAAAAGTGTTTTGAATAGTCTGTTAGTCGCTCAGTCATGCCTGACTCTTTGCGACCCCATGGACTCCAGCCCACCAGGCTCCTTGGTCCATGGGATTCTCCAGGCAAGGATACTGGAGTGGTTTGCCATTTCCTTCTCTAACTGAATAGGGCATTTGTTTGATATTGCTGTAAAACAAACTAGTAGGAACATAATTTCTTAACCAATCACATTTACTATCTTGAAATTTCTATGGGTCAAGATTCCAGGCATGTTTTAGATGGATCTGTTGTTCAGAGTCTCATAAAATTGCACCCAGGGTGTTGGCAAAACTGCTTTCTTATCTGGAGGCACCAATGGGAAAGATTCCACTTCTAAATTCATCTAAGTAGTTAAAAGAATTCATTTTCTTGTAGCTTCACGACTGAAGATTGTATTTCTTTATTCTTTCTTCTTTTTTTTTTTTTTCTATTGTCATGTGGGCTTCTTCAGCCTGGCTGTGTATTTCATCAAATTCACAAGAAAATCCTCTAGCTCTAGCTTGCTAAGAACTTATCTTAAATGACATAATGTAATCACAAAGTGACATCACATCATCTTTGCCTTATTTAATTGATCAAAAGCAAGTCATGGGTCCTCCTAAAACTCAAGGGGTGGGGGATGGTTTACTCAAAACTTTAAATACTAAAAGGTGGAATTCATTGAGGGTCACACTAAGTTCTAGTTCTCACACTAGTGTCTACTTCTTACAAGTACATACAAGTGAGTCCTTTAAGCAATTTATGTTTTATTTCACTTAATCTACAACATAATAATCCTATAATATATAAGTTTGTATATTCTGTTTTGTAGCAGAAGAAGTACAGGATTTATAGCCAGATGCTCTAGTTTATATCCTGGCTTTCCCATTTACAAGCTATATAACATTTGCAGGCTTCAGTTTCCTAATCATTAAAATGGAAGTAGTAAATAACTCATTCATTTTTCATTTATTTATTCATGCAACTAACGTACATAGAATAGTATTTTGCTGCAAGAAATAGTTTGTGTGTGTGTGAGAGAGAGAGAGAAGGCAGATTCAAAATAAATAAATCTGCTAAACATTTTGTACTTATCTTCTATATAGAGAATAATTAACAAATTTATAGGTAGCTCATAGCCTAGTGTCAACTATAGGTAGTTAGAATAATATTTAAGAAGAAATAAAAAGTGTTTTGAATAGAGTCTGTTAGTCGCTCAGTCATGCCTGACTCTTTGCGACCCCATGGACTCCAGCCCACCAGGCTCCTTGGTCCATGGGATTCTCCAGGCAAGGATACTGGAGTGGTTTGCCATTTCCTTCTCTAACTGAATAGGGTATTTGTTTGATATTGCTGTAAAACAAACTAGTAGGAACATAATTTCTTAACCAATCACATTTACTATCTTGAAATTTCTATGGGTCAAGATTCCAGGCATGTTTTAGATGGATCTGCTGTTCAGAGTCTCATAAAATTGCACCCAGGGTGTTGACAAGACTGCTTTCTTATCTGGAGGCACCAATGGGAAAGATTCCACTTCTAAATTCCTCTAAGTAGTTAAAAGAATTCATTTTCTTGTAGCTTCACGACTGAAGATTGCATTTTTATTTCTTTCTTTTTTTTTTCTATTGTCATGTGGGCTTCTTCAGCCTGGCTGTGTATTTCATCACATTCACAAGAAAATCCTCTAGCTCTAGCTTGCTAAGAACTTATCTTAAATGACATAATGTAATCACAAAGTGACATCACATCATCTTTGCCTTATTTAATTGATCAAAAGCAAGTCATAGGTCCTCCTAAAACTCAAGGGGCGGGGGATGGTTTACTCAAAACTTTAAATACTAAGAGGTGGAATTCATTGAGGGTCACACTAAGTTCTAGTTCTCACACTAGTGTCTACTTCTTACAAGTACCTAGAGAAGAGAAGAAGGAATTTGATTTAAGTGTGTCAGAGAAAGGCTTATAAGTAAAATGACAGTATGACATTTGAAGCTGAAAATATTTATGAAATTTCACCTTGTGAAGTAGAGTGTCAGGAAGGGGAGGTGGAAGTATTCCAGAGAAGTCCTGAGAAAACTTATTAAGAGTAGGGATGATATATCATAGATCTTATTATCCCTCATGTACCCTTTCATATTTGCCCTGCTGATTAGCATGATCAATAAACATTATTTTAATCTATTGATTTCATTTTCAGTTCAGTTCAATCACTCACTTATGTCTGACTCTTTGCTACCCTGTGGACTGCAGCACACAGGCCTCCCTATCCATTACCAACTCCTGGAGCCTGCTCAAACTCATGTCCCTCGAGTCGGTGATGCCGTCCAACAGATCTCACCCTCTGTCGTATCCTTCTCCTCCTGCCTTCAATCTTTCCCAGCATTAGGGTCTTTTCCAATGAGTCAGTTCTTCACATTATGTGGCCAAAGTATTGAAGCTACAGCTTCAGCATTGACTTAATTTATGTTCACATTATCTTCTTACTTGACATTTGACATAAAGTAAAATTTTTAAACACAATTAAAATAAGATTATTTAAAACTTTTACAGTTAATTCAATGATATCTTCATTTTAAAGAAAGTTCTTTAATTTACAGTAAAATGCTATATTTCAGTATTGTTTATACTTTTAACACCATTTTTGCTTTCTAATTTTGTATTATTTAGTATTCATATCAATTTGTGCTCATTTCACATGCTAGTAAGGGAATGCTTAAAATCTTTCAAGCTAGACTTCAGTAGTATGTGAACCAAGAACTTCCAGATGTACAAGCTGGGTTTAGAAAAGGAAGAGGAACCAGAGATCAAATCACCAACTTTCATTGGGTCATACACAATGCAAGGGAATTCTAGGAAAATATCTGGTTTTGCTTCATTGACTAAGCTGAAGTCTTTGACTGTATGGATCACAACAAACTGTGGAATATTATTAAAGAAATGAGAATACCAGATTACCTTACCTGTCACTGAGAAACCTGTATGCAGGTCAAGAAGCAAAAATTAGAACCTTATATGGAACTACTGACTGGTTTAAAATTGGGAAAAGAGTATAACAAGGCTGTATATTGTCACTGTGTTTATTTAACTTATATGCAGAGTACATCATGTGAAATGCTGGGCTGGATGAATCACAAGCTGGAATCAGGGTTTCCAGGGGAAATATCAACAATCTCAGATATGCAAATGACTCCACTCTAATGGAAGAAATTGAAGAGCAACTAAAGATACTCTTGATGAGGGTTAAAGAGAAGAGTGAAAAAACTGGCTTAAAATTCAACATTCAAAAAATGAAGACTATGGTATCCTGTCCTATCTCTTAATGACAAATAGCTGGGGGAAAATTGGAAACACAGACAGATTTTATTATCTTGGGCTCCAAAATCACTGTGGATGGTGACTGCACCTATGAAATTAAAAGACACTAACTCCTCAGAAGAAAAGCTATGACAAATCTAGACAGCGTATTAAAAAGCAGAGACATCATTTTGCTGACAAAGGTCTGTGTAGACAAAACTATGGTTTTTCCAGTAGTCATATACAGAGATGAGATTTGGACCATAAAAAAGGTCGAGGGCTGAAGAACTCATGCTTTTGAATTGTGGTCCTAGGAAAGACTCTTGGACTGGAAGGAGATCAAAAAGTCAATCCTAAAGGAAATCAACCCTGAACTTTCATAGGAAGGACTGACGCTGAAGCTGAAGTTCCAATACTTTGATCACCTGATGCAAAGAGTTGACTCATTAGAAAAGACCCTGGTGCTGGGAAAGAATGAAAACAAAAGGAGAAGAGGGCGGCAGAGGACAAGATGGTTGGATGATATCACTGACTCAATTAACATGAATTTGAGCAGGCTCTGGGAGTTCGTGATGGACAGGGAGGCCTGGCCTGCTACAGACCATAGGATTGAAAAGATTTGGACACACCTTACCGGCTGAACAACAATTTGTAAAACATTTTGTGTAGTATTGATATCTATGTCTGAATCATATAGTATTTATTCAACTGTTTAACTTAAAGGTATTTTTAGACAATATATTCCTTATTTATATACTGTTTTTACTGAACCAGATAAATGAAGGAATTAAAAAAAAAAAACACTTCAGCTTTAGCATCTATAATGCTATGTTTGTCAATCACAAACTTTAGTCATGCTACAGAAACAGACAATCTGGATGTTTCTTGTCTTTGGCAGATAGATTTGAACTTATTTCATCTAACAGTCAATTTATTTGGATATACACTTAAAATTAAAGCATAAAATAAAAATAATATTTTTAATTATTTATATGATCACAAATGTGGTATGTACTTTGAAAAAGAAGCATTATAAAGCTTAAATGTACTATTACAATAAAAGCTTTGATTTATACAGAATTTCCAATTACAGTCTGGTAAAAATATTAATGGGCTTCCTATGTGGTGCAGTGGTAAAGAATCCATCTGCCAATGCAGGAGATACAAGACACAAAGGTTCAATCCAGGGGTTCAATCAACTTCTGATTCAGGAGGATCAGAAAGATCCCCTGGAGTAGGAAATAACAACCTGTACCAGTATTCTTGCCTGGAAAATTCCAAAGAGAGTAGAACCTGGTTAGCTACAATCCATGGAGTTTCAAAGATTCGTACACAATTAAACACAAACAAATACAAGTCAATAAATACAAACTATATCATTTTTACCTTTTTTCTTAAAGATATGAATTTAATGTTTGCCAATAAAGAGTTATGTATACTCACTGCTCATCATGAGAAACACTGAGGTGGAGGAAGCACAACTAGAATGAAGATTGCTGGGAGAAATATCAATAATCTCACATACACAGATGACACCACCCTTATGGCAGATAGTGAAGAAGAACTAAAGGGCCTCTTGATGAAAGTGAAAGAGGAGAGTAAAAAAGTTGGCTTAAAGTTCAACATTCAGAAAACTAAGATCATGGCATCCGGTTCCCTCACTTCATGGCAAATAGATGGGGAAACAGTGACTGACTTTATTTTTCTGGGCTCCAAATCATTGCAGATTGTGACTGCAGCCATGAAATTAAAAGACGCTTACTCCTTGGAAGGAAAGTGATGACTAACCTAGACAGCATATTAAAAAGCAGAGACATCACTTTGTCAACAAAGGTCCATCTGGTCAAGGCTATGGTTTTTCCAGTAGTCATGTATGGATGTGAGGGTTGGACTATAAAGAAAGGTGAGTGCCAAAGAATTGATGTTTTTGTGCTGTGGTGTTGGAGAAGACTCTTGAGAGTACCTTGGACTGCAAGGAGGTCCAACCAATCCATCCTAAATGAGATCAGTCCTGGGTGTTCATTGGAAGGACTGATGTTGAAGATGAAACTTCAAAAATTTGGCCACCTGATGCAAGGAGTTGACTCATTGGAAAAGATCCTGATTTGGGGAAAGACTGAGGGCAGGAGAAAGGGACCAGAGAAAATGAGATGGTTGGATGGCATCTCCAACTCAATAGACATGGGTTTGGGTGGACTCCGGGAGTTGTTGATTGACAGGGAGGCCTGGCCTGTTGCAGTTCATGGGATCCAAAAGAGTCAGACATGACTGAGCAGCTTCATTGAACTGAAGTGATACTCACTTCTCATCTAAGTATTGAGATATAATTACTGCAATTAAATTAAATGTATATAGAAACTCAGGGTTTCTCTAAGTAAAGGTCCAAGTTCTGGGTTTATGCCCTTAAATGCAAACCCTTACTCCACCATTATCAGTTGTGAGACTTTAGTTAAGTTAATAGCACTTTCTGTTCTTCAATTTGTTGTAAATTTAGGATAAAAGTATATCTATCTCATGGTTATTTTGAGGTTTAAATAAATTACTACACCTAGAATTTAAATAAGCAAATACTTAAAAATTCAAGAGTACACAATACTGTTATTATTGTGATATTTTGAAAATAGAGAAAGCTAATATATTTTTTATTTCTAGAGATATATTTGAACAGATAAGAAAGTTCAAATAGGTTTTAGTTCAAACTGATTTTAACATTGCTGGAATATGCCCAATATGAATTAATGCAAGTTTTGAGCAAGCTACTATGGATGTGATTTAAAAAAAAAAAACAGTAACAAAATATTTATCTTATATGATTGTTCTGGACTAATTATCTATCATTTGCATAACAATAATGCTTTATGGTCTTATCTTCCAGTACATTTATGTGAGATCTCTCTAAAGATTATGCAGTTAGCCAAAATGAATATTTCTATTATCAAAATAGTATATGTTTCTAGAATTTTAATGGCAAATCTCATAGTATTTGTGATTTTTTTAATTTATGAAAGCATTCTAAATATTTCTTTGAACATAGTAAATTCAGCATAAGAAAAATGTATCAGTTCAGTTCAGTCACTCAGTCATGTCCGAATCTTTGTGAACCCACGAATTTCAGCATGCCAGGCCTTCCCTATCCATCACCATCTCCCGGAGTTCACTCAGACTCACGTCCATTGAGTCCATGATGCCATCCAGCCATCCCCTTCTCCTCCTGCCCCCAATCCCTCCCAGCACCAGAGACTTTTCCAATGAGTCAACTCTTCACATGAGGTGGCCAAAGTACTGGAGCTTCAGCTTTAGCATCATTTCTTCCAAAGAAATCCCAGGGCTGATCTCCTTCAGAATGTTCTGATTGGATCTCTTTGCAGTCCAAGGGACTCTCAAGAGCTTTCTGCAACACCACAGTTCAAAAGCATCAATTCTTCAGCGCTCAGCCTTCTTCACAGTCCAACTCTCACATCCATACATGACCACAGGAAAAACCATAGCCTTGCCTAGATGGACCTTAGTCAGCAAAATAATGTCTCTGCTTTTGAATATACTGTCTAGGTTGCTCATCACTTTTCTTCCAAGGAGTAAGCGTCTTTTAATTTCATGGCTGAAGTCACCAAAATGTATAATTCAGAATATTATACATGCTTTGAAAATAAAGTTAAATATTTATTGTGGAAATGTTAGTCTCCTAATTTATTTATTCATTCATCTTTAATACTATGTTGTTTTCTTTCCAGAGCCAATAGATATGGTGACTTGTTTCTGTATCTTCATTGGGAGTAGGCAAAATTGATTTTGCAATTACTTTGATATTGATTAGAAAAGAAACTTTGCAAATTTCTACCCAGTCTTTTAATTTACCCAAGTTATTTATTAAACATGTGATCCTTTGTATTTTCAATCATAGATAAATCTCCAATCTTGCTCTTTTAATTCATATGGATGACTAAACCCAGTATAACAATTGAGTAAGATTTATAGTTTTATAACATTAATTTTACCTATATGTGTATATACACAGACACACACACCCACACACGCATTCTGTGTGTGAAAAGAGAGAGATTAACTATATCAATATATTTTAGATGAACAAATGTAGGCTGTTAATAAATAATTAGTGATGGCTAAGTACTTACAGAAATATAATTTTATAGGTTTTTCATAGATCATACAATCAACGTTAGATTATGGTGATCAATACTGTGACTAATACTTTCCCTTTTAATTCAGGAATTCTTTTGATCCCTTAGAGAAGTTTTACTTGATTTATGAGATTGGGAGAAATACCTGTTTTATCTTCTCAGAATCCCATGTTTCTTATAATTTTTTTTATTCACAAATGTATTCCTCTTTGCATATATTTTTGATTGATATCTTCCTCTCTCCATGTTCTTGGAAGAAAATATGTCTGTTTTGATTGACATTGAATCCCAGCAATCAGCACCTGTCTGGCATATAATAGCTGCATAGTAATTTACTGAGTGAATGAATCAAAGAATGATTTAGATTATGAAATATGTTATGGATGAGACTTGCAGAGAAGCATTGCACTATCATCACCAAGACTTGCACTGATTAATTCAGAAGAAGAAATAGACACATATATTCAACATTTTAGACAAAAATGGTTTAGAAACAAAACTGATAGAATCTCATGCAAACAATGGTTGAAATTGCCTCTAATTTCACCAATAATATAACTGATAATTCTGAAATAAAATATTTATTCTGAAAGATATTTTGGTTGATTTTTTTAAATTTTTACAAATGTATGTATTTTAACATTATTATAAATATATTATAAATCATAATCTCCTCCCTGATAGATCTTTTTTATAAGCCATTCTCCCTACAACCTACTCTGTAACATATACATTTTTATTGTACTGATAAAGAACTGTTTTGGTTTTTTTTTAATGGAAGCCTATTACTCACAGGGTAGCATCAGACACTTAAATTACCATCTGAATGCCCTTAGGCTCTTGCTTCAAGGTAATGCTTCCTGACAGAGACATGAACTCTATAACCCTACAAGAAATGGATAGAGCAAGATCATCCAGGGTAAAGCAGATATTCTGCTACTACCACATGCTTGCAAAGAAATATCCAATGTCCTGACTTGCCAATTTTTAATATTATGTTAGGAACATTCACTTTTATTACAAGTCAGGCCAATGCTTTTTTTTTAAGTTCAGCTCCAGAGGTTTATTTCCAAAAATAAGAAACCTGTACCTGTTTTACACTTGAAGGAAGTTAAACAATAAATGGAAGTTTTGTTCTATTTCTATCATGTTATCATACTTTTGTCGCAGTACTTTTCTATCCTAAAACAGGAAAAAAGTCAGCTGAATTATCAAATTAATGAATTTTGGTTTTCTTTGATTCAGTAATCAAATGTTCCCATTTTCTCTTAAATTTTCAGGGAGGCAAACACAAAATAATACTTACCTGAGAATAAAATAAATAATATATTGTTGTTCAGTTGCTCAGTCATGTCCAACTCCTTGTGATCCCATGGACTGCAGCATGACAGGTTTCCTTGTGTTTCACTGTCCTCTGGAGTTTGCTCAAACTCGTCCTTTGAGTCAGTGATGCCATCCACCCATCTTGTATTCTGTCATTCCCTTCTCTTTCTGCCTTCAATCTTCCTCAGCATCAGGATATTTACCAAAGAATTGTCTCTTCTTATCAGGTGGCCAAAGTATTGTAGCTTCAACTTTAGCATCAGTTCAGGTCAGTTCAGTCTTTCAATCATGTCCGACTCTATACGACCCCATGGACTGCAGCATGCCAGGCCTCTTTGTCCATACCAACTCCCTGAGTTTACTCAAACTCATGTCCACTGAGTTGGTGATGCCATCCAGCCATCTCATCCTCTGTCCCCTTCTCCTGTCTTCAAGTTTTCCCAGCATTAGGGTATTTTCAAATGAGTCAGTTCCTTGCATCAGGTGGCCAAAGTATTGGAGTTTCAGCTTCAGCATCAGTCCTTCCAATGAATATTCAGGACTGATTTTTTTTTTATGATGGACTGGTTGGATCTCCTTGCAGTCCAAGGGACTCTCAAGAGTCTTCTCCAACACCACAGTTCAAAAGCATCGATTCTTCATCACTCAGCTTTCTTTATAGTCCAACTCTCACATCTATACATGATTATTGGTAAAACCATAGCTTTGACTAGTTGGACCTTTGTTGGCAAAGTAATGCCTCTGCTTTTTAATATGCTTTCTAGGTTGATCATAACTTTTCTTCCAAGGAGTAAGCATCTTTTAATTTCATGGCTGCAGTCACCATCTGCAGTGATTTTGGAGCCCAAAAAATAAAGTCTGACACTGTTTCCACTGTTTCCCCATCTGACCAGATGCCATGATCTTTGTTTTCTGAATGTTGAGCTTTAAGCCAACTTTTTCACTTTTCTCTTCCACTTTCATCAAGAGGCTTTTTCATCCCTCTTCACTTTCTGCCATAAGGGTGGTGTCATTTGTATATCTGAGGTTATTGATATTTCTCCCAGCAATCTTGATTCCAGCTTGTGCTTCATCCAGGCCAGCATTTCTCATGATGTATTCAGCATGTAAGTTAAATAAGCAGAGTGACAATATACAGCCTTGACACACTTCTTTTCCTATTTGGAACCAGTCTGTTGTTCTATGTACATTTCTAACTGTTGCTTCCTGATCTGCATACAGATTTCTCAGGAGGCAGGTCAGATGGTCTGGTATTCCCATCACACAACATGATGTCAGCTGATGTCAGCATCAGCCCTTCCAATGAATATTCAGTGTTGTTGGTTTTTGTTTTCTTTTTTTTTTTTTATGATTTACCACTTTGATTCCTTTCTGTCCAAGGGGTTCTCAAAAGTCTTCTCCAAAACCATAGTTCAAAAGCATAAATTCTTTTGTGCTCAGCCTTTGTTATGGTCCTATTATCATATCCGAATACATAGATAAGAATAATGGTAATTTTTTTTTAATTCCCTGACACATGCAATGTTATTGAGTTTTGGGGTGCTATGAGAGCTGGTGATGCTGGATATTGGGCAGGGCATTGCATACACACACACACACACACATCACACTTTTACCAAACTCTGACGACACCAACACCCAATTATATTAAAACGGTGTTCACGTAAATATCTTCTAAAGCAGCAGTGAAAAGATATTTGTCTTATGGGAAATATGAAATACTTAAGCAGTGTATAAGTCTTCCCTGGTGGCTCAGATGGTAAACAATCTGCCTGCAAAACAGGAGACCTGGGTTCTATCCCTGGGTTAGGAAGATCCCCTGGAGAAGAGAATGGAAACCCACTCTAGTATTCTTGCCTGGAGAATTCCATGGACAGAGGAGCCTGGTGGGCTACAGTCCATGAGATGCAAAGAATCAGACACAACTGAGTGACTAACACAAGCAGTTAGTTATTATACTATAGTTAATATATTAGTTAGTTATTGTTCTAAGCTTTTGGCTGTACTGGTTTGTTAATTCTAACATAAGCTCTGTGAGATAAGTGATATTTTTAACTTTATATGCATTAAACGATGGAAATTACAGATTATCCTTTATATATCAGTAAAGTGGACATAGTAAATTCCATTTACAAGTGAGAAAACTGAAATTCAGCGAAGGTAAACATATAGGTCAAGTCCATACAGTCTAGTGGGGAGACTGGACTGGACCAGACAGTGTGACCTGTCATATTCAGATTGGTTTAAGCATGCTGATGGGATATCATGAGCATTTGACTCCTTTTATCCTATGTTCTGGAGAAGTCACTGGCAACCCACTCCAGTACTCTTGCCTGGAAAATCCCATGGATGAAGGAGCCTGGTAGGCTGCAGTCCATGGGGTCGCTAGAGTTGGACACAACTGAACAACTTCTCTTTCACTTTTCACTTTCATGCATTGGAGAAGGAAATGGCAACCCACTCCAGTGTTCTTGCCAGGAGAATCCCAGGGATGGAGGAGACTCGTGGCTACTGTCTATGGGGTCACACAGAGTCGGACACAACTGAAGTGACTTAGCAGCAGCATTCTATGTTCTACACAATTCCTCACCCATATGACTAAACCATGCTTGTGTAGAACTATTCCCTCATCTGCATAGTAGTTCTCCTGTATGCAGAGGCAGAAGGTAAAGAAAGTTGTAGACATGATAGACGTGGAAGAAGTGAGTAGTTCTGGAAGATGACTTAGAGGCAATCTATAAATAAAAATGAAATTAGATACTGAGACCAAGATTTTAAATGAATAAACATTCAAACTCTTACTTATAGGGAGGTAACTTATAGGGCAATGGCTACAGTCAGAGACCATTCACTATCTGAGTCCAAATTAACTGGTTAGCTATACTGCCCTCTTATTAGCTGTGTGACCTTGAACAAATTTGTTGACCTCTCTGACAATAACAGTGCATACTATTGTGAGGATTAAGTCACTTAATGTTTGTAATGTGATTAGAGCATTTCCTGGCACTAGTAAAATAATAATAAGCTCTTCTCAAATGTAATAAAAATTCTCAAATGTAACACAAGACAGTGTATTTAAAAAAAAATGAGAAAAGGAAACAGACTGAATGGACAAACATATTTCAAATATGGCTACTTGTATTCACACCAAGTAGGGACTTACTCTGTCCTATCTTAAAGTCTATGTTTCTTCAATAATTCACAAGTGTTATTTTGTTTGTTTGTTTGTTTTTACCAATTATTTAAAGGAATCAGCAATTCTTCTTTTATACAAAGTATACCAGCAATCAGATAAAAAGAGAAAAAGGCTTAATAGTCTTATGAGTCTAACACATTCATGATAGTAATAACACCATCATAAGAAAATGTTATAATTTATGTAGAAACATAAATTTTAAATGTCTGAAGAAATATTACTTTATTGAATCTAATATTTCATTAAAAATGAATTCTAATCAAATGCTGCCTACATAATAAAGGTAAAAAGAATTACAAGTTAAAATATATAGCAATGCTATACATTATGTTAATAAAGACATAACTGACAAGATTTTTATAATTACATAATTCAACCCTATTTATTGATAAAAATTAAAAAGAATACTTAGACAAGATAATTAAAATAAAAATACTTATATAACTCTTGGAAAATCTTTAGATACATTATCTTTAAGAATAAATGCTCCATAAAGATGCTAATTATTGTGTCTACTATTTAGTTCAATATTGGAAGCTGCTACCAATGTGATATATAAAAAAAATCAGATGTGTAAATATTAGAAAAAGAATCAGATGTGTAAATATTAGAAAAAAGAATAAAATGTCATTACATATGGATTTTGTAATTATTCCTTTAGTAAAACACAATAGAATGGAGAAACAAAAATCTTGTAACCAGAATGAGAAAGTCAATAAATTTTTGCACATTCAGTATTTAAAGTTAAACTTGCCTATATCAAAACTGCTGAAATATAAGTTGACTTTTTATTCACTCTTAAAAGATACCAGACCATCTACCTGCCTCTTGAGAAATCTGTATGCAGGTCAGGAAGCAACAGTTAGAACTGGACATAAAACAACAGACTGGTTCCAAATAGGAAAAGGAGTACGTCAAGGCTGTATGTTGTCACCCTGCTTATTTAACTTATATGCAGAGTACATCATGAGAAACACTGGGCTGGAAGAAATACAAGCTGGAATCAAGATTGCTGGGAGAAATATCAATAACCTCAGATATGCAGATGACACCACCCTTATGGCAGAAAGTGAAGAGGAACTAAAAAGCCTCTTGATGAAAGTGGAAGAGGAGAGTGAAAAAGTTGGCTTAAAGCTCAACATTCAGAAAACAAAGATCATGGTATCTGATGCTGGGAGGGATTGGAAGCAGGAGGAGAAGGGGATGACAGAGGATGAGATAGCTGGATGGCATCATGACTCAATGGATGTGAGTCTGAGTGAACTCCGGGAGTTGGTGATGGACAGGGAGGCCTGGCATGCTGCGATTCATGGGGTCGTAAAGAGTCAGACACAACTGAGTGATTGAACTGAACTGAACTGAACTGAAGGCAAATTATGGGTATATAGTCATCAACCTGAAAAGCAAGGAAAATATCTTTATGGATAAAATTTAATTGTATTAAAGGCCATAAGATATTTGAATTAACTCGGTCATTATATAATATTACTTACTGAGAAATCTTTTGTAACGATAATTATTTTTCAAATATATCCTCACAATTAAGCCCCCCTCAATAAAAAATATCAGCATGAGTTTTTTATGAGTTCTATAACCACTCTCATATTTAAATAGCATAATACAAGGTAAGAGCTGCTGCTGCTGCTAAGTCGCGTGTCCGACTCTATGCGACCCCATAGGCGGCAGCCCACTGGGCTCCCCCATCCCTGGGATTCTCCAGGCAAGAATACTGGAGTGGGTTGCCATTTCCTTCTCCAATGCATGAAAGTGAAAGTGAAGTCATTCAGTCATGTCCGACTCTTAGCGAGCCCATGGACTGCAGCCCACCAGGCTCCTCTGTCCATTGGATTTTCCAGGCAAGAGTACTGGAATGATGTAAGCTATTAGACTGAAAAAGAAGATAACAGAAAGAGGATTACCTTAATATAGCATTGTATTAAAATTTTATAGAAATAAAATCAATCAATTTCTTCAAATCAGTCAATGCAATCAACCAAATCAATGTCTCAGATCAATGCAAAAATAATAATAATAATAATGTGAAGAGGCAATCCCATGTCAATATGAGTACTTGATATATGATAACCATGGTGCTATACAGGGGGAAATGCCAGATTGATAGTAGATGGAACTGGGACAACTAAATTTCTATGGAGAAAGACAATAAGCCCAGGCCTAGATATTAAACCATTTATAAAGGAGGATTCAGAATTATTAATAAAAATAATAAAGAAGAAAAATATTTGTATACAACAGTATAGAAAACTTATTACAAAAGAGCAGACCTTTATAAGATTAAAATTATGTTGAATTTTATCCAGATAAAGATTTATGCTAAGATAAGAGCATCACTGATTAAGAAGTTATTTTCAATGTTTCTGGAGATAACTAGGTATGCATTGGAGAAGGCAATGGCACCCCACTCCAGTACTCTTGCCTGGAAAATCCCATGGGCGGCAGAGCCTGGTAGGCTGCAGTCCTTGGGGTCACTAAGAGTCGGACACGACTAAACGACTTCACTTTCACTTTTAACTTTCATGCATTGGAGAAAGAAATGGCAGTACTACCCAGCACTCTTGCCTGGAGAATCCCAGGGATGGGTGAGCCTGGATGGGATCCAACTGAAGCAATTTAGCAGCAGAAGCAGCAAGTATCCATTAGCAGAGGAACGGTTAGAAGAAGTGCTGAATTCATGTGATGGAGACAATGTAACAATAATTAACAATAGACATGCAGCAACAGAGAGCTCAAATTGCTGAATGTGTGAAATAGGAAAAAATAATGCAAGGCCTTAGCATTATTTGTGAACATACAAACATGCTAATTGTCACTACTTATTTTACAAAGATACATATAAGTTAAGAACATATATTAAATATTTTAGAGACCTGCCTTTGGAGGGGAGATGTCAGAAGTGGGGAGAAAAAAAAACAAAGAAAGACTAGAGAAGAAATGTACATGCACTATGATGACAAGAATGTGGTCCCTGAACTACACCATTTTAAAAAAGAGAAATATACAATATCTGCTATTGAAGAGTTTATTCCCTAAAGAGAAGACATCACCCACATTTTTCCTAGTAAAACATTACTGCAGAATAATTAAAAAAAAAATAGCAATAGCATTCATTGAGAATTTACTATGTCCACTTTACTGATATATAAAGGATAATCTGTAATTTCCATCGTTTAATGCATATAAAGTAATACACTGTACCAGGTAATATAGTGGTTTATTCATCTCAGTTTATTCTCTAAGTAGAGAATGGTCTTCCCATCAGAAAGCACTATCTTTTCTTGTTGTAAGCAACAGCAGAATATGCTGTTCTCACAAACTGAATGCATCCACAAAAAAAAAAAAAAAAAGAAGACATCAAAACTCAGGATACAAAAAATGAATAATGTCATTTTTAAACATCAATTGAGCATTTTCATTATACAATAAGCAGGTATAAATATGAAAAGCATAATCATGGACAGCAGTCATTCATAGAACTAAACTTATAGTACTCTGATACTTAAGGACAAGCCTTAAAACAGGCCAAGATTAGTGATGAGTGTTGGAAGTGAAAATACATGCAATAAACACAGAGGAGTATATTCAGGAAAGAAAAAAAAAAATCTCTCTTTACTCAGCACACTAATGAGGGCTTATTATCTTTTTCAATGGAGAGATGCTGAAGACTTCCACAGGAGTACACTCTGCATGTTTTTGTCTTTTCTAAGTTCTGTGATTATCCTCAACTGTTTATAATTTTACTATTATAATTCTGACTTTACTAATTTATTTGTCAAAAATGCAGTATATCATAACTGAAATGAATTTTTTACAATTCTTTGTATTTTTTTAAAAATCTTGATATATTCCTGCTTCTGTAAGATGTTTGTTTAATGTGTATAAAGATGAAAGCATGTAAGTCAGATTGGGACTTACACCTACAGTCTTTAAATTGAGATCATACCTGGTCTCCTTATTGCAAAATTCAGACTTCGGCTGAAGAAAGTAAGGAAAACTACTAGTTCATTCAGGTATGACCTGAATAAAATCACTTATGATTATACAGTGGAAGTGACCAATAGATTCAAGGGACCAGATCTGATAGAGTGCCTGAAGAACTATGAATGGAGGTCCAAAACATTTTACAGCAGGCAGTGATCAAAATCATCCCCAAGAAAAAGAAATATAAGAAGGCAAAATGATTGTCTAAGGAGGCCTTACAAATGGCTGAGAAAAGAAGCGAAGTGAAAGCAAAGAAGAAAAGGAAAGATATACCCATCTGAATAGAGACTTTTGAAGAATAGAAGGAGAGATAAGAAAGCCGTCTTAAGTGAACAATGTAAAGAAATAGAGGAAACCAATAGAATGGGAAATACTAGAGATCTCTTCAAGAAAGTTAGTGATACGAAGGGAACATTTCATGCAAAGATGGGCACAATAAAGGACAGAAATGGTATGGACCTAACAGAAGCAGAAGAGATTCAGAAGAGGTGGCAAAATACAGAGAACTGTACCAAAAAAGGTCATAATGACCCAGATAATCATGATGGTGTATTCATCTAGAGCCAGACATCCTGGAGTGTAAAGTCAAGTGGGTCTTAGGAAGATTTACTATGAACAAAATTGTTGAGAGTCTCTTGGACAGCAAGGGTATCAAACCAATCAATCCTAAAGGAAATCAATCTGGAATATTAATTGTAAGGATTGATGCTGAAGCTGAAGCTCCAATCCTTTGGCCACCTGCTGCCAAGAACTGACTCATTGGAAAAGACCCTGATACTGGGGAAGATTAAAGGCAAAAGAAGAAGGGGGCAACAGAGGATGAGATGGTTGGATGGCATCACCGACTCAAAGGAAATGAGTTTGAGCAAACTCTGGGAGATAGTGAAGGACAGGGAAGCTTGGTGTGCTGCAGTCCATGGGGTCACAAACAGATATGACTGAGTGACTGAACAACAACAACAACACATCTTATCTCAGGACTTATTGAAGATCATCTTCTGATATCTCATCGCAGAAAGAATTTAGAGTAAGAAGTGGATTTATTTAGGGAGAAACACACTCCACAGATAGTGTTAGCCATTAGAGAAGGCAAAAGCTCCAAAGAGTATGGAGTTGTCTGCTTTTATAGGGGTGGGTAATTTCATAGGCTAATGAGTGGGAAGGTTATTCCAGCTATTTTGGGGAAAGGATGGGGATTTCCAGGAAAAGGGCCACTGACCATTTTTTGACCTTTATAATCAGCTTTGCAACTGTCATGGTGCCTGGGTGTGTTTCATTTAGTTTGCTGATGTGTTACACAATGAACCTCACTATAGGTGAGGTTAATACATCACTTCAATACATCCAGTGGAAGTCCACTTGTCCACCATCTTAGAGTCATTTGGTTCTAATCAGTTTACATTGTATCCTTGGGCTATTTCATTTTTTTAAATGTTGTGCCCTGCCTCCTCCTCCCCCATTTCAAAGTCACCTCATTTCATAGAAAATGACTTTTTAAAATATTGTTTTTCACTTATGCATTAAATTATCTATCATTTATAAACTTTTTTGCATTTTTTCTGCACAACTACAGTTCTTCTTAATGGTTTTCACATCAAGAAGATAATTTTGTTATTCTGATCAAATATGAAGTATGTGTTGAAGAGGAGCAGAATTTACTACCCCAAAATATGTCTCTTTGGTATAACAATTGTTTTTAAGAGACAACAGACTCAGGAGAAATTCTAAAAACCCAGCAGAAGTTGCCCTTTGAAAGAAGCATTTACATTTAAGAAGAAAATCTCTTTTAGTAAAGGGCTCTCCCTTGGTATACTGTTAAGGGAAACATTGACTAAAACTGCCTTTCCTGGCCAGGCACCATATTAACCATTTGCCTGAGTTATTTTACAACAGGAGGTTTTGGTAAAGAACATGAAACTAATAAGCCACTGCCAACTGGGAGAGTTTGGAAAAGGTCAAAAGGAGATGCCACATGGTCCTACCACCTCCCAGCAAAAACTTTCTTGCTGTCATGAATCTTGGCGTGTACCACCAGGAAGGACCCTGGGTCAAAATGATCAGCCAAAGACAACAGAAAAACTAATCTTATCACCATAAAAACCGAGACTGCAAGCTACGTGCCAGAGCAGTCTTCCCGGGTTCCTTTACTTTCTGGTTCTCCACCCCGGCATTCCAAAGTCTCTTGCACTGTCAGCACGTGTGTCTCCTCAGATAATTCATTTCCATGTGTTAGACAAGCGCCCACTCTCAGGCTCTGGAAAATGAATCCCTTCCTTCAGCAAAAGTAGGCAGAGAGGATAGAAATTCTTGTCAGTGGAAAGGGCAAAAATTTAAATCTGCATAATAACCATATCCTAGTTTACTGTGATTTGACTAAAAAGGTTTCATAACTTCACCAAACACACACAAACACACACACACTTCAACATCTTCTTTTCTTTTTATCTAGAGATGTTATTTAAAGTGGTAGCTTGAATAATTTCAGGAGTGTTACTTAACCAAACTTGGGTTCACTCACCCACCATACAGCAAAGCCAGTCTACTGATCATGAATTGTGGTAAAGGAAAGTAAGTGTTTATTGCAGGGTGCAAACACGAAGAGTGAGCAGCTCATGTTCAAATGACCCAAACATCCAATGGCTTTTTAAAAATTTTATTTTTTTCTTCTATATTTGAGGATAATTGATTTACAATATTGTGTTGGTTTCTGCCATATATCATCATGAATCAGCCATAGATATACATATATTATCCGCCCCCCCACCCTTGAATCTCCCTTCTAGGTTGTCAAAAAGCATCATGCTGAGCATCCCACACTATTCAGCAATTTCCCATTAGCTATATATTTTACACATGGGCTACTCTCTCAATTCATCCCACCCTCTCTAGGGAAAGGTTTTTCAAGACAATATTAGGGTGAGTGTTGCAGGGTATGTGATCAACTTGTGGACTTTCTTCTGTTTGGTTAGTGGTGAGGTAACAGAGTAGTGTTTCTGAATCTTAATAATCAACCATCTGGTTCAAACCATTCTGGGGTTTACTGCTTGTGGTCAGCCCATAGTCACTATTCTTCATCTGAGTGGCATACTAATCTCTGCAGAACAAGTCAAAGGTATATATCAGATTTTTATAAATATCCTTCAAGGAGGAACTAGTACCCACTCCAGTGTTCTTGCCTGGAGAATCCCAGGGACGGGGGAGCCTGGTGGGCTGCCATCTACGGGGTTGCACAGAGTTGGATATGACTGAAGTGACTTAGCAGCAGTAGCAACTGTCTAAATTTGGCTTCCCAGGCAGCACTAGGATTAAAGAACCCACTCGCCAATGCAGGAGACATAAAAGACATGGATTCAATCCCTGGGTCAGGAAGAACCCCTGAAGGAGGGCATGGGAACCCAATCCAATAANTAAATTGAGATCATACCTGGTCTCCTTATTGCAAAATTCAGACTTCGGCTGAAGAAAGTAAGGAAAACTACTAGTTCATTCAGGTATGACCTGAATAAAATCACTTATGATTATACAGTGGAAGTGACCAATAGATTCAAGGGACCAGATCTGATAGAGTGCCTGAAGAACTATGAATGGAGGTCCAAAACATTTTACAGCAGGCAGTGATCAAAATCATCCCCAAGAAAAAGAAATATAAGAAGGCAAAATGATTGTCTAAGGAGGCCTTACAAATGGCTGAGAAAAGAAGCGAAGTGAAAGCAAAGAAGAAAAGGAAAGATATACCCATCTGAATAGAGACTTTTGAAGAATAGCAAGGAGAGATAAGAAAGCCGTCTTAAGTGAACAATGTAAAGAAATAGAGGAAACCAATAGAATGGGAAATACTAGAGATCTCTTCAAGAAAGTTAGTGATACGAAGGGAACATTTCATGCAAAGATGGGCACAATAAAGGACAGAAATGGTATGGACCTAACAGAAGCAGAAGAGATTCAGAAGAGGTGGCAAAATACAGAGAACTGTACCAAAAAAGGTCATAATGACCCAGATAATCATGATGGTGTATTCATCTAGAGCCAGACATCCTGGAGTGTAAAGTCAAGTGGGTCTTAGGAAGATTTACTATGAACAAAATTGTTGAGAGTCTCTTGGACAGCAAGGGTATCAAACCAATCAATCCTAAAGGAAATCAATCTGGAATATTAATTGTAAGGATTGATGCTGAAGCTGAAGCTCCAATCCTTTGGCCACCTGCTGCCAAGAACTGACTCATTGGAAAAGACCCTGATACTGGGAAAGATTAAAGGCAAAAGGAGAAGGGGGCAACAGAGGATGAGATGGTTGGATGGCATCACCGACTCAAAGGAAATGAGTTTGAGCAAACTCTGGGAGATAGTGAAGGACAGGGAAGCTTGGTGTGCTGCAGTCCATGGGGTCACAAACAGATATGACTGAGTGACTGAACAACAACAACAACACATCTTATCTCAGGAGTTATTGAAGATCATCTTCTGATATCTCATCGCAGAAAGAATTTAGAGTAAGAAGTGGATTTATTTAGGGAGAAACACACTCCACAGATAGTGTTAGCCATTAGAGAAGGCAAAAGCTCCAAAGAGTATGGAGTTGTCTGCTTTTATAGGGGTGGGTAATTTCATAGGCTAATGAGTGGGAAGGTTATTCCAGCTATTTTGGGGAAAGGATGGGGATTTCCAGGTAAAGGGCCACTGACCATTTTTTGACCTTTGTAATCAGCTTTGCAACTGTCATGGTGCCTGGGTGTGTTTCATTTAGTTTCCTGATGTGTTACACAATGAACCTCACTATAGGTGAGGTTCAATACATCCAGTGGAAGTCCACTTGTCCACCATCTTAGAGTCATTTGGTTCTAATCAGTTTACATTGTATCCTTGGGCTATTTCATTTTTTTAAATGTTGTGCCCTGCCCCCTCCTCCCCCATTTCAAAGTCACCTCATTTCATAGAAAATGACTTTTTAAAATATTATTTTTCACTTATGCATTAAATTATCTATCATTTATAAACATTTTTGCATTTTTTCTGCACAACTACAGTTCTTCTTAATGGTTTTCACATCAAGAAGATAATTTTGTTATTCTGATCAAATATGAAGTATGTGTTGAAGAGGAGCAGAATTTACTACCCCAAAATATGTCTCTTTGGTATAACAATTGTTTTTAAGAGACAACAGACTCAGGAGAAATTCTAAAAACCTAGCAGAAGTTGCCCTTTGAAAGAAGCATTTACATTTAAGAAGAAAATCTCTTTTTGTAAAGGGCTCTCCCTTGGTATACTGTTAAGGGAAACATTGACTAAAACTGCCTTTCCTGGCCAGGCACCATATTAACCATTTGCCTGAGTTATTTTACAACAGGAGGTCTTGGTAAAGAACATGAAACTAATAAGCCACTGCCAACTGGGAGAGTTTGGGAAAGGTCAAAAGGAGATGCCACATGGTCCTACCACCTCCCAGCAAAAACTTTCTTGCTGTCATGAATCTTGGCATGTACCACCAGGAAGGACCCTGGGTCAAAATGATCAGCCAAAGACAACAGAGAAACTAATCTTATCACCATAAAAACCGAGACTGCAAGCTATGTGCCAGAGCAGTCTTCCTGGGTTCCTTTACTTTCTGGTTCTCCACCCTGGCATTCCAAAATCTCTTGCACTGTCAGCACGTGTGTCTCCTCAGATAATTCATTTCCATGTGTTAGACAAGCGCCCACTCTCAAGCTCTGGAAAATGAACCCCTTCCTTCAGCAAAAGTAGGCAGAGAGGATAGAAATTCTTGTCAGTGGAAAGGGCAAAAATTTAAATCTGCATAATAACCATATCCTAGTTTACTGTGATTTGACTAAAAAGGTTTCATACTTCACCAAACACACACAAACACACACACACTTCAACATCTTCTTTTCTTTTTATCTAGAGATGTTATTTAAAGTGGTAGCTTGAATAATTTCAGGAGTGTTACTTAACCAAACTTGGGTTCACTCACCCACCATACAGCAAAGCCAGTCTACTGATCATGAATTGTGGTAAAGGAAAGTAAGTGTTTATTGCAGGGTGCAAACAAGAAGAGTGAGCAGCTCATGTTCAAATGACCCAAACATCCAATGGCTTTTTAAAAATTTTATTTTTTTCTTCTATATTTGAGGATAATTGATTTACAATATTGTGTTGGTTTCTGCCATACATCATCATGAATCAGCCATAGATATACATATATTATCCGCCCCCCCCCACCCTTGAATCTCCCTTCTAGGTTGTCAAAAAGCATCATGCTGAGCATCCCACACTATTCAGCAATTTCCCATTAGCTATATATTTTACACATGGGCTACTCTCTCAATTCATCCCACCCTCTCTAGGGAAAGGTTTTTCAAGACAATATTAGGGTGAGTGTTGCAGGGTATGTGATCAACTTGTGGACTTTCTTCTGTTTGGTTAGTGGTGAGGTAACAGAGTAGTGTTTCTGAATCTTAATAATCAACCATCTGGTTCAAACCATTCTGGGGTTTACTGCTTGTGGTCAGCCCATAGTCACTATTCTTCATCTGAGTGGCATACTAATCTCTGCAGAACAAGTCAAAGGTATATATCAGATTTTTATAAATATCCTTCAAGGAGGAACTAGTACCCACTCCAGTGTTCTTGCCTGGAGAATCCCAGGGACGGGGGAGCCTGGTGGGCTGCCATCTACGGGGTTGCACAGAGTTGGATATGACTGAAGTGACTTAGCAGCAGTAGCAACTGTCTAAATTTGGCTTCCCAGGCAGCACTAGGATTAAAGAACCCACTCGCCAATGCAGGAGACATAAAAGACATGGATTCAATCCCTGGGTCAGGAAGAACCCCTGAAGGAGGGCATGGGAACCCAATCCAATAATCTGCCTAGAGACTGCAGTAGACAAAGGAACCTGGCAGGCTACAGTCCATAGGTTCGCAAAGAGTTGGACACATCTGAAGTGACTTAGCAGGCATGGCCGCACTGTTTAAATTATCATTACTTTTCTTGATTTATTAATCGTGCTTGTTATTTGGAACTTAGGGAAGGCCTAGGAGACTAAATTTTTGTTGTTGTTGTTGTTGTTTTCCTACAAACAATAAACAGGGAACATAGAGGGGCATTTGTACCTGAGAAGGTCCTGCAGGGTGCTGCTCAGTTCAGGAATTACTGTTTTCCTGGATATCCTCCATGCATAGAGAAAGTGTATATAAACTTCTGTTTTTCCCTTGTTAAGCTGTATTTATTATAAGGCAGATCTCAATCAAGATTCTTAGAAAGGTAGAGAAAAATTATTTTTCTTCCCTCCCCTACAGTGTTTTGCTGTTGGAATTGTTTGGCATTAGACTTGATTCCAGAAAATTTACATTGTTTAACTTTTAAATATCCTGATATTATATTAAGAACAAAATTAAACTAAGTAAATTTAAAGATCCTAATTGGCTTTACTCAACCTTTCATGAATCCATCAGCATACTTTCTACGAACAGGAAGAGTGCTTCAAGGTTATTACAGGCAGGTGAAAGTGAAAGTCGCTTAGTCGTGTCTAACTCTTTACAACCTTGTGGACTATACAGTTCATAGAACTCTCCAGGCCGGAATACTGGAGTGGGTAGCCTTTCCCTTCTCCAGGGGATCTTCCCAACCCAGAGATTGAACCCAGCTCTCCTGCATTGCAGGCAGATTCTTTATCAGTTGAGCCACAAGGGAAGCCCCATTATAAGCAGGAGGGTGGAACAAAAGTGAGATGAGCGAAAGAAGCAATAGGCTTACTTTTAAGCCAGGAATTTATTTATTTATTCATTTTTTTGAGTGGAAAGTTGTGGAATGGATTTTATTATTCAGATAGCCTCTTCTTTATTTGGGCAATAGTGAAAGACTACTTCACTGGTGCTGACTAGAAAAGTCACACTGGTCAATTAAGAGTACAGTTTCTAGGGAAAGTGGAAATTGCAATTAAGTTAGGTATTAAGTCTAGGTTTGATATCCTGGGCAGAAGTGAGGACATTTGGGGCCTTCGATCTTCTCTTTAATATGTGCTATATTTTGTCATGTTGTTTCTTTATCCACATGTTAATGTTAACTATTTATTCATTATTATGCTAAATTGTGTAAAATTTTATAAAACATCTATAAATAGCAAAAGTATCATATATATTGATATTATATGTGATATTTCTTGTATACTTAGTATTATTTTGTATAATTTTACCATCTTCATTATTACAAAATTAAAAGTGTTTTACTATATGTAATTCTCATAAGTAAAAATGTTGAAAAGTATTCTGAAAAATAAATAATTTTGCAAATTTGTGTGATAGAAAAGAGAATTGTTATACAGAGTGAAGTAAGCCAGAAAGAAAAACACCAATACAGTATGCTAACTCATATATCACCTAGGAGGAGCTCGTGGAAGGCACTGGCGGCCTGGAGGAGGACACGGCCCTTCCACAGGGTCTGCAGGACTGGCATGGGGGCCCCGCTGCAGGAGAGCCCAGCCTAGTGCCTCCACCTGGAGAGCAGCCTCTGGGACCACCAGGAAACAAATTAAAGCACATGTAACCAGAAGCAATGGCACTCCACTCCAATACTCTTGCCTGGAAAATCCACGAATGGAGGAGCCTGGTGGGCTGCAGTCCATGGGGTCGCTAAGAGTTGGACACAACTGAGCGACTTCACTTTCACTTTTCACTTTAATGCATTGGAGAAGGAAATGGCAACCCACTCCAGTGTTCTTTCCTGGAAAATTTCAGGGACGGGGGAGCCTGGTGGGCTGCGGTCTATGGGGTCGCATAGAGTCGGACATGACTAAAGCGACTTAGCAGCAGCAACGCATATATATGGAATTTAGAAAGATGGTAATGATAACCCTGTAGGTGAGACAGCAAAAGAGACACAGATGTATAAAACAGTCTTTTGGACTCTGTGAAGAGAGAGAGGGTGGGATGATTTGGGAGAATGGTATTGAAATATGTATAATATCATATATGAAATGAATTGCCAGTCCAGGTTCAATACAGAATGCTTGGGGCTGATGCATTGGGATGACCCAGAGGAATGGTACGGGGAGGAGAGTGGGAGGGGGTTTCAGGATGGGGAACACGTGTATACCCATGGTGGATTCATGTTGATGTACGGCAAAACCAATACAATATTGTAAAGTAATTAGCCTCCAATTAAAATAAATAAATTTATATTAAAAATAAAAAATATTTTGTTTATTCATTCTACAAAAAAAAAATTTAGCATGCATATGGATTGAAGGAACTTTCTTTGGCTTTCTAGGGGACAAGAACTGTAGATTGGTCTCCATGAGCTTAGCTCAATGAAGGTGGCATAGTTCTATAAGACCCATGACTGTCCTATACTAGGGGAACAACAGGAACATTAGGGAAAGTGTTCAGTAGCTTTTTCCAGGGAAGATTCTGATTTTGCTTATATCAGAATTATTGGATATGCCTGGCTCACAATGGGACATGGTCCAGCAGAACAAACAGGCTTCTGAGAGCTCTGTACTTGTGATTTCCCAGCTAGCGAAATATGACTGTTCCAACTGGCTGACAATCATGCAACAGAAAGAATTATGAATTATTACTAAAGCATATTGATTTTTTAAATGCTGGCTGTGATTTTAAAGGAAGCAGAAAAGTCAAATCCTTGATTGGGGAAGGCTGACCCTTATACAGGTAGAGATACATCTTTATAGACATTTCTAGGAAAGATATACACTTTTATAAAAATAAATCTTTCCATTATAAATACATTTCTTATCTCTTCCTTTCTCTGATTTCTCTCTCTCTCTCCCTTTCAATTCCTCTCGACAAAGATTTTATGCAACAGTGTGAATTTTATCAGCTTTGGTCCAAACAGATTGAAAGCAGCTAAGAAGAATTATTACTGAACAAATATTTACCTAATCTGAGAATTTCCACATAACATATTAGTTGTTGAGTTGTATGGTTTTTTCACTGCAAGAAGCTTGAGAGTGAGGAATACTTTTTTCTAATTCCAGCCGAAACTTAGCACTGATCAAATATATTGCATCTTATGTTAATCTTTTTAAAATGAGTCCAAAGAAAGGAAGTGAAAATGATTGTAGAATCAGAAAAATCATTTGAGGAAAAATTAAACTCTGGTGAGAAGAACTCTAAGGGCAAACTTGATTCTTGTCTGTGAGCATTTATAAGACATTTAGGAGGGGAATATTGGCACGGTTGCAAATAGTTGTGAATATCTACTATGTAAAATTTTCTATGTAGGCATACAAAATCAAAACACACTTCAGCTTAAAATAACATGCATTTGTTATATTTCTGTTGATCAGAAATCAAGGAGGAATCTTACCTGTTGGTAGGCTCTACTTATTTCTGGAGGATCTTGGGTGAAAGAGTGGTGAAATGAAGAACCTGGTTTCTCATTGGAGTCTGAGAAGTGCAGAAAAGAAAATGTTTAAATAGAATCCTTTAAGATCTCCTGGAGAAGGGAATGGCTATCCACTCCACTATTCTTGCATGGAGAATCCCATAGACAGAAGAGTCTGGTGGGCTATATTCCATGGAGTCACAGAGTCAGACATGACTGAGGAACTAACACTTTCTTTCACTGTAGAATAAAAGAAGGAAGGTATTCTAAACCAAGGGAATAGCCTGGAGAAGTAAAGTGCATGGCATTGTCAGGGTTGTAAATAAAGAGGGCATGTGTGAGTGTGGCTAGAAATTGTAAAGAGGTGGGGGTTTAAGGGACTTGGAGGCTATATTTTTGGCAATGAGAAAAACTTTGAAGAGTTCTAAACTAGGATGTGAAGATCCAGTTTTCATTTCAGACAGGTAATTGAAATAACACACGTAATAGCAATAGGCATAAGAACTGAGAAAATAATTCATAAAACTTTTACAAAGTAAATTTAACAAGTTTTGTTGATAAATTTCATGTGGTTGGTAAAAGAATTAGAAGAGGAAATGCTGATGCCCAGGCTCTAGTCTAATGACTAAGCTGAGGATGGTACTACCACCCACAGTAGGGAATGGAGGAAGAGACTGATGTGGAAAAATGGTTCAGTTCTATACATGTTGAGTTTGAGCTTCTTGTGAGTGATCTGGGAATTAAGGCCTGAAGCACAGAGAAGAGATTTGGGCTGGAGATTGTACAGATACGATAAATAAACTCCTAGAATGGGGGTGTCCCCAGAGGGATCATGCAAAGCAGGGAAAGAGAGCCAAGGTGAACTAGAAGTGCTAAGAGGGCAGACAAAGCATGAGAAATCTGTAGTGGAGATTCAAGAAGAAAAGAGATAAATCGTGACTAGCAGAGGATAAGAAAGACATAAAGAGAAAGAAGCCATTTTCCAAGTCATATTTCAATCATATAAATTTTAATGGATGGATAAGATTAGCTGGCCCAGATTCGATGATGGATTTGTAAACTAAGTCATTAGTGACTTTAAAATGATTTTCTCAAGGGCAAAAAGTAGATTACTTAGGTGGAGGAGTGAAAAGAAGAGTAACAAAGAAAGGCAATGCCAAAGAATGCGCAAATTAGCACACAATTGCACTCATCTCACACGCTAGTAAAGCAATGCTCAAAATTCTCCAACCCAGGCTTCAGCAATATGTGAACCGTGAACTTCCAGATATTCAAGCTGGTTTTAGAAAAGGCAGAGGAACCAGAGATCAAATTGCCAAGATCCCCTGGATCATCAAAAAAGCAAGAGAATTCCAGGAAAACATCTATTTCTGCTTTATTGACTATGCCAAAACCTTTGTCTGTGTGGATCACAATAAACTGTGGAAAATTCTGAAAGAGATGGGAATACCAGACCACCTAACCTGCCTCTTGAGAAATCTGTATGCAGGTCAGGAAGCAACAGTTAGAACTGGACATGGAACAACAGACTTGTTACAAATAGGGAAAGGAGTCCATCAAGGCTGTATATTGTCACCCTGCTTATTTAACTTGTATGCAGAGTACATCATGAGAAACACTGGTCTGGAAGAAAACAAACTGGAATCAAGATTGCTGGGAGAAATATCAATAACCTCAGATATGCAGATGACACCACCCTTATGGCAGAAAGTGAAGAGGAACGAAAAAGCCTCTTGATGAAAGTGAAAGAGGAGAGTGAAAAAGTTAGCTTAAAGCTCAACATTCAGAAAACTAAGATCATGACATCCAGTCCCATCACTTCATGGGAAATTGATGGGGAAACAGTGGAAACAGTGTCAGAATTTACTTTTGGGGGCTCCAAAATCACTGACTCAATGGATGTGAGTCGGGGTGAACTCTGGGAGTTGGTGATGGACAGGGAGGCCTGGCGTGCTCCGATTCATGAAGTCACAAAGAGTCAGACACGACTGAGCGACTGAACTATAACTATATAAAATCACTGCAGATGGTGACTGCAGCCATGAAATTAAAAGATGCTTACTCCTTGGGAGAAAAGTTATGACCAACCTAGATAGCATATTCAAAAGCAGAGACGTCACTTTGCTGACTAAGGTCTGTCTAGTCAAGGCTATGGTTTTTCCAGTGGTCATGTATAGATGTGAGAGTTGGAATGTGAAGAAGACTGAGTGCCGAAGAATTGATGCTTTTGAAATGTGGTGTTGTAGAAGACTCTTGAGAGTCCCTTGGACTGCAAGGAGATCCAACCAGTCCATCCTAAAGAAGACCAGTCCTGGGTGTTCATTGGAAGGACTGATGCTGAGGCTGAAACTCCAATAACTTGGCCATCTAATGTGAAGAGTTGACTCATTGGAAAAGACCCTGATACTGGGAGGGATTGGGGGCAGGAGGAGAAGGAGGATGAGATGGCTGAATGGCATCACCGACTCTATGCACATGAGTATGGGTGAATTTGAGGAAATGGTGATGGATAGGGAGGCTTGGCATGCTGTTTCCTGGGGTTGCAAAGAGTCGGACATGACTGAGTGACTGAACTGAACTGAACATTTTAAACCATTAGTGGGAAATAATAATACTAAGTCATATGGTCCAAACTGGGCTTTTCTGGTGTCTCAGGGTAAAGAATCTGCCTGTAATGCAGGAGACTGGTGTTCTATCCATGGGTTGGGAAGATGCCCTGGAGAAGGAAATGGCAACCCACTCAAGTATTCTTGCCTAGAGAATTCCATGGACAGAGGAGCCTGACAATCTATAGTGCAGAGAGTTGGACACAACTGAAGTGACTAAGCAGCAGCAGCAGTAGCAGCATGGTACTAACTATAATAAATAGGAGTTTAAAGAAGTGGTCTATGAGATGGAGATATATGGTAAATCCCTGATGAATGGGAAAACATATAAAGAGACATATGCATAAATTGCCTTTGTTGCCAAAAGATGGATAGAATAATACTAAATAAAGGTGACCAGGAAGGAACTTTTTGGTGTGAGCAGACTCCATAATTGAAGACATAAAAGTAGAACTGGACTTACTGTATTTGGAGTAGAGTTTTTATAATAGAAAGCTTGGTCAATAATTTGAAATGAAAGTGAGGCTATGTTATATAAACAATGATAGTTCAGAATAGGAACTTACATAAAAGGTAGCAATTGAGGAGATCATGAGGGTTTCTGAGTATGGAATAGCATGATTAAAAGATATTTGAACATGTAACTTGAATATTATGTCAAAAGACTGGATTTTCTCACCCTCTTACTTTTTCACTTGTCACTACCTACCCTTACCACTCCAGAAATCACACCTTGAAGATACTCTTTCAAGAAATTGTGGTCAACTAAGGAGTGAGGGACTGGGTTGGGGGAGTCATACAAAGTGAGGAGTGAAGTTAGGGTGGAGGGAACAATGAACTTTGATAGATGTCTTGCATAAGCAATCTATGTAATCCTCCAATCAAGCCTGAAAGGAAGGCATTTACATTGTGTTGCTATTTTACAGGTGAGAAAATTTGGTCTCAAGTAGTTATTAAGCAAAAGATGTGTAAACCAAATTGAGGATCTACCTATCTTCAAAGTCCCAGCAATATTAAAGTAAAAAGTATGCCTTCAATAGTTTTTTCTTTTTTTTCCTTCAAAGATAAGGGCTTATGTAAATCAGGTATAATAGAGTTCAGGATTGTATTTAATTAGAAATTAGAGTATTTGGAAAGATAGGGAGCTTACAGGACTGTCTACAATGGTTTTTGATGTCCCTTTTACCTGTGTTGTTTCTACTTAAGAAAAAGTAAAAGTTTCTGAGAAGCTTTTCAGTGGCCCTCAGGTAAGTTAAGAAGCTTCCTAAGTGTGATAACTCCATGACTCTGGCTCAGCTGATAAACAATCTGCCTGCAATGTGGGAGACCTGGGTTCGATCCCTTGGTTGGGAAGATCCCCTGGAGAAGGAAGTGGCTATCCACTCCAGTATTCTGGCCTAGAGAATTCATGGACTGTATAGTCCATGGGGTTGCAAAGAGTTGGACACTACTGACTGACATTCACTTCATTTCACTTCCATCAGTACAGTTAGAATACTGTGTTATAATAAGTGATTCACTTGCTCTTCACTGGAAATGTCTTCAGAACTGGGAATGTGTTTTAAATTTCCATATTTGCTGCCTAGTTTCAGTGTCTTTGCATAATAGACATTCCTTGATTTTTCAATAAAAAAGTAGATGATAAAAAGCTAATACATCCATGGAAATTAGTAGTGACTTTTGGCTTCAATTCAGTTCAGTCACTCAGTCATGTCCGACTCCTTGTGACCCCATGAACTGCAGCACACCAGGCCTCCCTGTCTATCACCAACTCCCGGAGTCCACCCAAACCCATGTCCATTGAGTCAATGATGCCATACAACCATCTCATCCTCTGTCATCCTCTTCTCCTCCTGCCCTCAATCTTTCCCAGTATCAGGATCTTTTCAAATGATTCAGTTCTTCACATCAAGTGGCCGAAGTATTAAAATTTCAGCTTCAGCATCAGTCCTTCCAATTAACACCCAGGACTGATCTCCTTTAGAATGGACTGGTTCGACCTCCTTGCAGTCCAAGGGACTGTCAACAGTATTGTCCAACACCACAGTTCAAAAGCATCAATTATTCGATGCTCAGCTTTCTTTATAGTCCAATCTCACATCCATACATGACCACTGGAAAAAACATAGCCTTGACTAGACAGACCTTTGTTAACAAATCAATGTCTGCTTTTTAATATGCTATCTAAGTTGGTCATAACTTTCCTTTCAAGGAGTAAGCATCTTTTAATTTCATGGCTGCAATCACCATCTGCAGTGATTTTAGAGCCCAGAAAAAGAAAGTCATTTGCTGTTTCCACTGTTTCGACATCTATTTGCCATGAAGTGATGGGACCAGATGCCGTGATCTTAGTTTTCTGAATGTTGAGCTTTAAGCCAACTTTTTCACTCTCCTCTTTCACTTTCATCAAGAGGCTCTTTAGTTCTTCTTCACTTTCTGCTATAAGGGTGGTGTCATCTGCAAACAGACTGAAACCACAATCACATACAACTAAGCAATAAGATCACATGGACCACAGCCTTGTCTAACTCAGTGAAACTAACCCATGTCATGTTGGGCCATCCAAGATGGATGGGTAATGGTGGAGAGGTCTGACAGAATGTGGTCCACTGGAGAAGGGAATAACAAACCACTTCAGTATTCTTGCCTTGAAAACCCCATGAACAGTATGAAAAGGCAAAAATGTAGGACACTGAAAGATGAACTCCCCGGGTCGGTAGGTGCCCAATATGCTACTGGAGATCAGTAGAGAAATAATTCCAGAAAAATAAAGAGATGGAGCCAAAGCAAAAGCAACACCCAGTTGTGGATGGGACTGGTTATAGAAGCAAGATTCAATGCTGTAAAGAGCAATATTGCATAGGAACCTGGAATGTCAGGTCCATGAAGCAAGGCAAATTGGAAGTGGCCAAACAGGAGATGACAAGAGTGAAAATTGACATTCTAGAACTAAATGTCATTCTAGTGAAAATCAGCAAACTAAGATGGATTTGAATGGGTGAATTTAACTGAGATGACCATTATATCTACTACTGTGGGCAGGAATCCCTTAGAAGAAATGGAGTAGCCATCATGGTCAGCAAAAGAGTCCGAAATGCAGTACTTGGATGCGATCCGAAAATGCAGCATGATCTCTGTTCGTTTCCAAGGCAAACCATTCAATATCCCGGTAATACAAGTCTATACCCCAACCAGTAACACTGAAGAAGCCGAAGTTGAATGGTTTTATGAAGACCTATGAGACCTTTTAGAACTAACACCCAAAAAAGATGTCCTTTTCATTATAGGGGACTTGAATGCAAAAGTAGAAAGTCAAGAAACACCTGGACTAACAGGCAAATTTGACCTTGAAGTACAGAATGAAGCAGGGCAAAGGCTAATAGAGTTTTGCCAAGAGAACGTACTGGTCATAGCAAACACCTTCTTCCAGCAACACAAGAGAAGAGTCTACACATGGACATCACCAGATGGTCAACACCAAAATCAAATTGATTATATTCTTTGCAGATGAAGATGGAGAAGCTCTATACAGTCAGCAAAAACAAGACTGGGAGCTGACTGTGGCTCAGATCCTGAGCTCCTTATTGTCAAATTCAGACTTAAATTGAAGAAAGTGGAGAAAACCACTAGACCATTCAGTCATGACCTAAATCAAACCCCTTATGATTATACAGTGGAAGTGAGAAATATATTATGGGACTAGATCTGATAGAGTGCCTGAAGAACTATAGACAGAGGTTCATGTCATTGTACTGGAGATAGAAATCAAGACCATCCCCCAAATGCAAAAAAGCAAAATGAGTGTCTGAGGAGGCCTTACAAATAGCTGTGAAAAGGGAAGTGAAAGGCAAAGGAGAAAAGGAAAGATATATCTATATGAATGCAGAGTTCCAAAGAATAGCAAGAAGAGATAAGAAAGCCTTCTTCAGCGATCAATGCAAAGAAATGGAGGAAAAGAACAGAAGGGGAAAGACTAGAGATCTCTTCAAGAAAATTAGAGATACCAAGGGAACATTTCATGCAAAGATGGGCTTGATAAGGGACAGAAGTGGTATGGAACTAACAGAAGCAGATGAGATTAAGAATAGGTGGCAAGGATACACAGAAGAACTGTACAAAAAAGAGCTTCATGACCCAATAATCATGATTGTGTGATCACTCACCTAGAGCCAGACATCCTGGAATGTGAAGTCAAGTGGGTCTTAGGAAGCATCACTACAAACAAAGCTAGTGGAGGTGATGGAATTCCAGTTGAGCTGTTTCAAATCCTGAAAGATGATGCTGTGAAAGTGCTGCATTCAACATGCCAGCAAATTTTGAAAACAGCAGTGGCCACAGGACTGGAAAAGGTCAGTTTTCATTCCAATCCCAAAGAAAGGCATATCCCAAAGATAGCCAAAGTATGCTCAAACTACCACACAATTGCACTCATCTCACATGCTAGTAAAGTAATGCTTAAAATTCTCCAAGCCAGGCTTCAGCAATATGTGAACCATAAACTTCCAGATGTTCAAGCTGGTTTTAGAAAGGCAGAGGAGCCAGAGATCAAATGGCTAACATTTGCTGGATCATAGAAAAATCAAGAGAGTTCCAGAAAAGCATTCATTTCTGCTTTATTGACTATGCCAAAGCCTTTGATGGTGTGGATCACAATAAACTGCGGAAAATTCTGAAGGAGATGGAAATATCAGATCACTTGACCTTCCTCTTGAGGAACTTATATGCAGATCAGGAAGCAACAGTTAGAACTGGACAGGGAACAACAGACTGGTTCCAAATAGGAAAAGGAGTATGTCAAGGCTGTATATTGTCACCTTGCTTATTTAACTTCTATGCAGAGTACATCATGAGAAATGCTGGGCTGGAGAAGCACAAGCTGGCATCAAGATTGCCGGGAGAAATATCAATGACCTCAGATATGCAGATAACTTTTAGCTTACTTTAATTTAATGAACACCTATCAACTACCAGTGCTTTTCTAGACAGTATCATCTGTGCTGGGTTACCTGTCCTGTAGACATTGAAAAATCTAATGGCATTATTCTAAATGAAAGACAGACTGTGATAAATTATCTACTAGGTAAATAAAGAGCTATGGAGGTGAAAGTGAGGAGGTGATTGTACAACTGAGATTCAATAACTATAGTATGATTGATCATTCCAGAGTTGTGTGGAGATATCTATTACTAAAATTTCTTAAAAAGATTACCAAATAACTTAAAGTCAATATTTTATTAATCCTACTTTAAATCTAGATAATAAATATCTTTAGTTTGTTGTTGAGGATTTATGGGTACAAACTATTGATAATCTCCACCGTAACTGAATCCACCTCATCTCCAACTATTTACCCTTATGCAGTTCTCTTTCCTTTAGTCAGTTCTTCACATTGTAGCAGTATTAATTATCTGAAAGCAAATCTCTCTTATCATACCATTTGGTAGATACTCAGGGCCAAGTTTAGAAGTCTTAGCCTCCTATTGAGGCCACTATGATATAATCTACTTTTTTAGTCTCTTCTGCTCTTAATAGTTCATCTAGTCTGGGAACCACTGTTCTTTGCCTTTATCCTGTCCTTGGCTGCCTTTGTGTCTTGTTCCCATAGTTCTCTTTCCCTGGACTGCCTCTGCCCATTTCCTCTTGTCCAAATTCCACTCTCCCTTCAGGTCAAACTAGGAGGAATACCTGTCCCTCTGACATAATTAATCTTCACTTATTTTACTTTCTAATCATTTATGTACATTCCTTGATAATTGAAAATTCTTTTAGGCAAATATCTGCATCCAATTTATCTTTGCATTCATTTAGTACTCCAAAAAAGTATATTTTCAGTAGAAAATGTAGATAAATGTTTGATAAACAATGCTGAAATATAATGAATGAATGAATATCTCTCATCTCATCAGTTTTCAAATATTTCAATAATAATAAGTAAATAAAGCATTGTAAAGTGCAAGTCATTCAGTCATGTCTGACTCTTTGCGACCCCATGGACTATACAGCCCATGGAATACTCCAGGCCAGAATACTGGAGTGGGTAGCCTTTCCCTTCACCAGTGGATCTTCCCAACCCAGGAATCAAACTGGGGTCTCCTGCACTGCAGGAAGTTTCTTCAACAACTGAGCTATCATGGAAGCCCAAATAAAACATTATGCACTTATAAATCAAATACTTACTTGTGTATGCTATCAACTGATACTTATGTTTCTTCCAAGACAAATGTTATTATAACATTATATTTGGATAAAGACCAAGGTTCTTACTGAGGAAGGCCCTATCCTAAGTGCTGAAGATTCAAAGAGGCATAGAGTAGTGTTCCTATAATCTAAGAATTTCTAGATATACATGGAATAAACAAGACATATGTTTGTGTGTGTGTTAGTCATTTAGTCATGTCTGACCCTTTGTGACCCCATGAACTGTGTAGACTGCCAGGCTTCTTTGTCCATGGAATTCTCTAGGCAAGAATACTGCAGTGGATTGCCATTCCCTTCTCCAGACATATACTTGAAAAGTTACCTAACATAAGTAAAAGAGGTTAAGCCGTAACTGAGCAGTGTACTCAATAAGTGTTTCTAGAAGAGTGTTTTGGGAAATTAGCAGGAGGTAGTTGTAGTTTAGGACACAGAATTTCATGTTAGTGGGTCTGAGTGTGAGCCTTGACTCTCTACCTAGCTATGTGACATCAGGCAAAAACTACTTAATTTCTCTGTAACTGAATTTTATGATTTGTGAATTAAGATAATTAGAATATCATGTACTTCATAGTGTGGTCATGAAGATTAAATAAGATTATATATATAAATTTAAGATTGTCTATTTACCTATTTATCTACCTATAGAGCACAGTGTTTGACATATAGTAAAATATTACAATATAAACATTTATCATTATTTGTGTATAGTAAAATGTTACAATATAAACTTTTTATCATTATTCATGTATAAAGAAAATTAGGAAGGCTTCCTGGAGAAGAGAGAATTTGGATCTGAATTTGAAGGATAAAAGAAGCTTCTGTGGAAGGGGAAAGGCATGGATAGGAGGGTTCAAGGGACTGAATTAGAAAAGAAGAAATTCAGCCTTCAGTGGTTTTCTTTCTTTCTGATACATCTTGAAAAAGTAAAGTGCTTTTAATTCAGGAAGATTAAGGAAATGTATGAGAGTGCCTGAAATTATTCTTCCAATATGACTGGTAATGCACTAAAAATGGCTTTAGTTGTGGCATGGGACTCTTAACAAGAGCAATAGCCATCAGAAAAATGGATATCAATAGAACTAGAAGTCTTTTTTTAGAAGAAATCCATAGCATAGCTGAGCATTCAGATCCTGTAGATGATCCTGATCTTTATCATCCTGATAGAGTGCTGAGGTTGAGTTCCAATGTCACAGACCAGGTGACATGACTAACCAATCCCTCTGTTTCTTTACTCAGAGACTTTAGTGATTCCAGGTCTTGTTCCAGGAAAGGACACCCTGGGAAAACATGTACTTTGTCCTTATTCCCTGGACTCCTCTTGGCAAATGAAGGTCTCCTCCTGCTTTGAGAAGTGGGGGGACATTCTGCTGCCACATCTCTTTGGAGACAAATAAAAGGTAGTATCCTTGAGGGGGAATATTTCCCCACAACCCACTTGAGTTCTTGTGGCTGGATTAATAATAGGCTGACACAAGACAGGTTAATAGAAAAAAAAAAGAAACAAATTTAACTCTTGTACACGGAGGTCTCATAGAAATAAGATATAAAAAGCGACCATACCAGTCAGCTTCTATACTTTTTAAACAAAGAAACAATACATTTGTGAGGAATTGATAGAATAAAGAAACAGGTTTTGGATGCTCAGTTAAAGAAGAATCTAAGCAGAGTTTGTCCTTGAGGTAGTAAATTAAAGTAACTGGATTTGTTTACATAGGATTTTTCTATCTCTGGTGATAGGATGTCTTTCTACCTCCAGATGCAGGGAGTGTACCTCTCACATGAAATTCATTTTCTGCTTTCATGGAGACAGAAAAGTGGGTCAGTGTTTCACTTGCTTTGGTCATTACTTGTTTTTGTTGTTAAGTTGCTCAGTTGTGTCTGACTCTTTGCAACCCCATGGACTGCAGCACACCAGGACTCCCTGTCCATTGCCAACTTCCAGAGTTTACTCAGACTCATGTCCATTGAGTCAGTGATGCCATCCAACCGTGTCATCCTCTGTTATTCCCTTTCTTCCTACCTTCAGTTTTTCCAGCATCAGGGTCTTTTCCTATGAGTTGGCTCTTTGCATCAGGTGGCCAAAGTATTGGAGTTTCAGTTTCAGCATCAGTCCTTCCAATGAATATTCAGGACTAGTTTCCTTTAGGATTGACTGTTTTGATCACCTAGCAGTACAAGGGACTCTCAAGAGTTCTCTTTAGCATCACAACTCCAGAACATTCAATTCTTTGGGGTTCAGACTTCTTAGTGGTCCAATTTTCACATTCATACAGGACTACTGGAAAAACAAAAGCTTTGGCCATACAGACCTTCATTGGCATGCTGACGTCTCCTCTTTCTAATACACTGTCTAGGTCTATCATACTTTTATTCCAAGGAGCAAGGATTTTTAAATTTCATGGCTACAATCACCATTCACAGTGACTTTGGAGCCCAAGAAAAGAAAATCTGTCATTTTCCATTGTTTACCCATCTATTTGCCATGAAGTGATGGGATCTGATGCCATGATCTTAGTTTTTTAAATGCTGAGTTTTAAGCCAGCTTTGTCACTCCTCTTTCACCTTCATTAAGAGGCTCTTGTGTTCCTCTTTACTTTCTGCCATTAGGGTGATGTCATCTGCATATCTGAGATTACTGATATTTCTCCCAGCAATCTTGATTCCAGCTTGAGGCTTATCAAGTCTGGCATTTCACGTGATGTACTTTGCAAATAAGTTAAATAAGCAGGGTGATAATATATAGCATTGATGTACTCCTTTCCCTACTTTAAGCCAGTCTGTTGTTCCATGTCCAGTTCTAACTGTTGCTTCTTAATCTGCATACAGATTTCTCAGGAGGCAGGTCAGGTGGTCTGATATTCCCATCTCTTGAAGAATTTTCTTCAGGTTGTTGTGATCCACGCAGTCAAAAGTGTAGTCAATGAAGCAGATGTTTTTTCTGGAATTCGCTTGATTTTTCTATGATCCAATGGATGTTTGCAATTTGATCTCTGATTCCTCTCCTTTTCTAAATCTGCCTTGTACATGGAAGTTCTTGGTTCATGTACTGTGAAGCCTAACTTGAAGAATTTTAAGCATTACCTTGCTAGCATGTGAAATAAGTACAATTTTGCTGTAGTTTGAACATTGTTTAAGTAACTGCAATTCAAAATAATCAATATGCCACTGTAGGGCAGTATAGTTTGGAGTTTTCATTCTTTGGATGCAAAGTGAAACTTCATAGGGTCAGTGATAAATTGTACTACAGGATAATGAAGCATAGCTTTCGACCTGTCATGGGTGATTCAAATCGTGTCATATCGTACCTCACCACCCAAATGACAATGATTAAAATGGAAGGTACAGGCTGCGTTTAAGAACACCATTTGTACATTAGACTGCCTGGATTCAAATCTCTGTATAGGTTGATCAACCATCCAGGTTTCTTTGGGATGGAAATACGGAAAATTCAGTGCTAAAACCAGGATATTTGTGCTAAGTTGTTCAGTTGTGTCCGACTCTTTGCCATCCCAGGGACTGTAACCCACCAGGCTCCTCTGTCCATGGGATTCTCCAGACAAGAATACTGGAGTGGGTTGCCATTCCCTTCTCCAGGGGATCTTCCTGACTCAGGGATTGAAACTGGGTCTCTTGAGCCTCCTGCATTGGCAGGCGGGTTCTTTACCACTAGTGACACCTGGGAACCCAGGATGGTATTGAACAAATGAGTATAGTTGATAACCTTAACACGCTGGTTGTGTGACCTGGCTGTTTCATACCTCATGTGATCACTATCAGAATTCACTTCCTTGTAATTATAGGACTGAGGCCCTCAGGTTAGAGACCACCCACTGCTCCCTGGCACACCACATCACACTCCCTCCCCACAATATGCCAGTCCTCTTCAAGTCTAGAAGGATTAACTATCCTATCACATTTGCCACAACTTAAGAAAGAAGCTATCTCATCATATTCAGAGGTCACTCACACTCACAGGGCATTTCTGTGAAGAATTTCACAGGGCATGTGCTGAACACATTGGGCTGGGAATCTTTATAAGCCATCTTAGAATTCAGGT
Organism: Aepyceros melampus; assembly: GCA_006408695.1. Taxonomy (NCBI): domain Eukaryota; kingdom Metazoa; phylum Chordata; class Mammalia; order Artiodactyla; family Bovidae; genus Aepyceros; species Aepyceros melampus. Next base: position 13,525 of record SJXQ01010155.1, on the reverse strand, counting down.
TTTGACAAAATTCCGTATCCATAAAGGGAGTGAGATTTTGTGGGGAAGCATGGCAAGTGGCCTTAGGAAGCATCACTACAAACAAAGCTACTGGAGGTGATGGAATTCCAGGTGAGCTATTTCAAATACTGAAAGATGATTCTGTGAAAGTGCTGCACTGAATATGTCAGCAAATTTGGAAAACTCAGCAGTGGCCACAGCACTGGAAAAGGTCAGTTTTCATTCCAATCCCAAAGAAAGGCAATGACAAAGAATGCTCCAACTACCGCACAATTGCACTCATCTCACACGCAAGCAAGTAATGCTCAAAATTCTCCAAGCCAGACTTCAGCAATACGTGACCCGTGAACTTCCAGATGTTCAAGCTGGTTTAAGAAAAGGCACAGGAACCAGAGATCAAAATGTCAACATTCTCTGGATCATCAAAAAAGCAAGAGAGTTTCAGAAAAATATCAATTTCTGCTTTATTGACTATGCCAAAGCCTTTGACTGTGTGGATCACAATAAACTGTGGAAAATTCTGAAAGAGATGGGAATACCAGACCACCTGACCTGCCTCTTGAGAAACCTGTATGCAAGTCAGGAAGCAATAGTTAGAACTGGACAGGGAACAATAGACTGGTTCCAAATAGGAAAAGGAGTATCTCAAGGCTGCATATTTTCCCCCTGCTTATTTAACTTCTATGCAGAGTACATTATGAGAAACATTGGGCTGGAGGAAGCACAAGCTGAAATCAAGATTGCTGGGAGAAATATCAATAACCTCAGATATGCAGATGACACCACCCTTATGGCAGAAAGTGAAGAGGAACTAAAGAGCCTCTTGATGAAAGTGAAAGAGGAGAGTGAAAAAATTAGCTTAAAGCTCAACATTCAGAAAACGAAGATCATGGCATCCAGTCCCGTCACTTCATGGCAAATAGATGGGAAAACAATGAAAACAGTGGCTGACTTTCTTTTTCTGGGATGTAAAATCACTGCAGATGGTGACTGCAGCCGTGAAATTAAAAGATGCTTACTCCTTGAAAGGAAAGTTTGACCAAGCTAGACAGCACATTAAAAAGCAGACATTACTTTGTCAACAAAGGTCTGTCTGGTCAAGGCTATGTTTTTTCCAGTGGTCATGTATGGATGTGAGAGTTGGACTGTGAAGAAGGCTGAGCATAATGCTTTTGAACTGTGGTGTTGGACAATACTGTTGAGAGTCCCTTGGACTGAGAGAAGATCCAACCAGTCCATTCTAAAGGAGATCAGTCTTGGGTGTTCACTGGAAGGACTGATGTTGAGGCTGAAACTCCAATCCTTTGGCCACCTGATGTGAATATCTGACTCATTTGAAAAGTCCCTGATGCTGGGAAAGATTGAGGGCAGGAGGAGAAGGGGACGACAGAGGATGAGATAGTTGGATGGCATCACCGACTCAATGGACATGAGTTTGGGTGAACTCTGGCAGTTGCTGATGGACAGGGAGGCCTGGTGTGCTGCACTTCATGGGGTCACAAACAGTCAGACACATTTGAGCAACTGAACTGGAACTGGATGGCAAGTGGTAAAGAACATGTCTGCCAATGCAGGAGATGTAAGAGTGGCAGATTCCATCCCTGGGAGGAGGAGATCCCCTGGAGGAGGGCATGACAACTCATTCTAGTGTTTTTGCCTGGAGAATCCCATGGACAGAGGAGCCTGGTGGGCTACAGTGAACAAGGTCGCAAAGAAGTCTGACAAGACTGAAGTGACAGCATGTACACACGCATCTATGCCATGGAGGCATGTGCTTCCTTCCTGCCTCAGACTTGCCAATGGGCTCCAAAAGAGAGCAGAACACTAATCTGCTATTCTTCAGTGAGATATTGTGGGAAAACACAGTCACCCATCTAGGGCACTATGGGATTAAACAATCTGAGAGATTATGGAGAAGGGTTTCTAAAATGACAGAAGACTTCAAGAACACTCCATCTTAAAAATATTACCTGCATGGATGAGGTTAAATTGGGCAGGAGCCACCTTGCAAAATGGTTATTATAGTTCATTATAACTGCTTTCTGTGTAACTGTATTATGTTTCTGAATCTACACTGCTCATGGGGTCAGTCCCACTAAATCTGGCCTGCTGTAACAAGAAATATTTTGGTGAAAATCTATTTGAACTACAAGTACTTAGAATCAACTGAAATTTATTAGCCTGAATTCAAAGAAGATTTTTGATTCTAAATCTGTTTTAAAATGAGTATTAGTTAAAATAAGTTTATTTTTCATTAAAAGAGCATTTCCATGAAAAACTAACCTTAAATTACCTTTTTTTTTTTAACTAGAGTCTGCCTAGAAGAATGGGAGGTAAATAAACACATTATGCTATTGAGCAATTTTAATATTTTGTTTATATTAAGTAGGCGCAGCAAGACTATCATTATTGCAAAGGAAACTATTCAATTGCTAACTTTCAAGCATTGGAACAGAAAATAATGTAAGCTTTTAAGCCATAGTATTCAAACATATATTTCCAAGGAAAATTGATTGGTAATTTAGGGTTTTGTCAATCATTAACTATGCTCATCTTTTTTTCTGTTTTGATTTTATTTTTTACTCTTCTGTGTAGAAAAAACACCTCTAAGTGTTGTATGAGGTTTGATCTTATAAAGAAGCCTTAAAATTGTTATTGATCATTTTCAGTTCAGATATGCACTTATCTCATATGTATATTTTATGGACATTGCTGACTACACTGCCTTAAAGGTTCTGTGTCTAACTCGCTTGTTCTGCTGCTTCCAACGCTCTGGCTTTCTCATCCATTCTAGCTGACTGCAATAGCTTGCACTGAAGATGCTGTTGTCCACAGCTTCTCTGAGCCTCCCTAGCTCCTGATAGAAAGCAATCAGCATTTACTAAAGGTCCTTACCCTAGGAATTATTCAGAGAAGAAGTATTGTGATGCTGGAAATAATCTTGATTTTTTTTTTTTTTTTGCCTCATTCATACTTATTAACACACTTGAAGACAAGTCTCTAAAGCCAAAGACTTTTTGTGCAGGTGCCTGTAATTCTTTTCATTTGTTGCTGGCCTAGTTTTGCCCTGGTCCATTCCTTCAACTGAGGCTTCCCAGGTGGTCTAGTGGTAAAGAACCCACTTGCCAGTGCAGGAGATGTAAGAGACACAGGTTCAATCCCTGGGTCAGGAAGATCCCCTGGAGAAAGACATGGCAACTCACTCCAGTATTCTTGCCTGGAGAATAATGGACAGAGGAACTTGGTGAACTATAGTCCATTGGGTTGCATAGAGTTGCACAAGACTAAAGTGGCTTAGCATGCATGTATACATCCCTCTCAATATGCTTTCATCTGCAGTTCAAATTTTAAATCTGTTTCTAGCTTTTTAAATTCAGTGGTTGCTTCTGATCAACTCTTTTTCAAGACTGACTTTCTGTATTCCTCAGAGTCATAACACACTGGCTGCCTCAAATAGAAACATATGCTCTAGTCTGGCTCCATGGAACCAACTCATTGCAGTAGGCAGGGACAGCCACATCCCTGAAAGAAGGGAGGATGAAAGCTACAAAACAGGAGAAATGATTTGGGAGCCAGCACTAGTTGGCACAATTGAAATATCTTCCTACCTACCCTGACGAAATACAGCACGTATATTCCAGATTAAAAAGTCATTCTTTGGGAGGTTTAGTAAAAAGAGCTCTAACACTATAAGGGAGGACATTTATTTTTCTAATCTAAGTGGTAGTTGCACTATTTAATAACTACAGCAGTTTATTCATGAGACACTGTAGAAGGTTTTGATTCATATAGTCATGGTCTAAATATTTGCTGAATATGGGGCTTTAGTTATATTCCTCCACTATCTTAGGTCTAAGCTCATCCCAGTCACTTTATGACTTAGACTGGAATAAGTCTCTGAAATTGAGAATTGCATGCAGAAGATTTTTAGGGCTGCTGTCAGGAGATATATATGCAAGATTGGGCAAAGAGAAAAGCTGATCCATATTGAAGTAACTAATGAAGTTATTCATTAGCCAATCAGCCAATCTATGGCAAGCCCTGGAGCTGGGATGACCCTCAGTGTTATCCCAAATTGAGGCAAACAGCAAGCACTCTTATCTCAATTACTATAGTAATTTACTTCTCTGGATAGACCACTTTAGTATCCACTATAGTACTTTGTTACCTAAAGAAACAGTATGGAGATAACTGTAATAGCAATATTTGACCTATAATCAAGCAACTCAATAGGCTAAAGTTATTTATTATTGACTTTTATTAAGTGCACTGCCATTAAGATTTATGGGTCAGTGTCTTGGAAGAAGACAGAATTCACTGCAGATAGTTCAAGTGATGAGATTTCCATTAAAGTAGCACTTAAAAGACATGAACAAGTCAGGGACTATATAGGTGAGGCACCTGGAGATAGCAATAGTAAGATGCAGTTAACTCCCTCGGGATAGAAAAGGATAAGACATATAAAGAGAGATACAGAAACCCAATGAGAGTTGGAGTCATGGAAGAAAGTTCGTACCATAAGGAGCTATAGTCTTGCAGATGAAAAGCTGACATAGAGGAGGTGCCAAAGACCTTCATGACATGCTGGTGCCTTCCCATTGGCTAACTCAACTGGAAGCCAACTAACAAGTGAGTCTGGGAGGTGCAGTGCACAAGGGTTAGTCTAGGGCAAAGAGTAGACTTAGAATGATAAGAGCAAAGAATGAATAAGCCTTGCAAAAACAGAATAATCTTTACAGTTCCCAAATAAATTGTAGATGCTCAGAGGTTAAAGCATCTGCCTCCAGTGCGGGAGACCTGGGTTCGATCCCTGGGTTGGGAAGATCCTCTGGAGAAGGAAATGGCAATCCACTCCAGTATTCTTGCCTGGAGAATCCCATGGACGGAGAAGCCTAGTAGGTTACAGTCCACGGGGTCGTAAAGAGTCGGACACGACTGAGCGACTTCACCTCACCTCCTCATACTATCCACAAAGCAAACCATTTTCTCTAACATATTTGACAAATATTCTTTAAGTCAAACATAACAGAATAATCTTTACAGTTCCCAAATAAATTGTAGATGCTCAGAGGTTAAAGCATCTGCCTCCAGTGCGGGAGACCTGGGTTCGATCCCTGGGTTGGGAAGATCCTCTGGAGAAGGAAATGGCAATCCACTCCAGTATTCTTGCCTGGAGAATCCCATGGACGGAGAAGCCTAGTAGGTTACAGTCCACGGGGTCGTAAAGAGTCGGACACGACTGAGCGACTTCACCTCACCTCCTCATACTATCCACAAAGCAAACCATTTTCTCTAACATATTTGACAAATATTCTTTAAGTCAAACACTTAAGGAAAAGACACCACCAGCTGAGATTCCTAGGTCTCAAGATGGGAAAATTCCATCTACTCATTTTATTTTTCCTCGTTAGAATAAGCCCTAAGTAATGAAATTTTGAAAGAAAAAAAAAATCTCTAATTGCTAATTCTATGTTGTAACTGCCAGTCCATTTTATTCATTGGACAGGTGCCACGTAAAGAGTGCTGTTTTTGAGAACATGGCAATTACAGACACTAGAGAAGCCACCAAGAGAATGACGAAAAGAAATAATTATTACTGAATGTTCAGTGTGGCGTGTGTGGCTTTTGCAGTACAATATCCATTAAGTGAGAGGCACATGATTAAACCATATACATATTTTTCCCAAATTTACCCCCTAAGGGGCAAATTACCAGCACAGTTCTGAATAACATTATTGTAGCTATTAGTCTTTGTGTGCATTAATTCCCCATCCATGATTTTTACAATTTTCCCCTTAGTGTTTCTTTGAAAAGTGGCACAATTACAGTATTTTCATTATACTATGGTTTACACAGATAATTAAACAAATAAATATGCACTTACATAATTCATTTTAAACGTTCCCAATCTTTAGAAAAATCCCTCATTTTGGAAGAATGAATTACAGTACACCTGCAATTTTTATTTTCTTTTACAAAGGCATCACCTAGAAGATTAATAGAACTATTCAATTTAAGACATAAATTTAATAATTCTCTTTCCAGTCAGAAAGTAAGCTAGTACCAAATAATAACAACCTCACAACTTTTACATGGAAATGGTAAGAACAGAATATTTCCATTTTAGAGATATCTGGAGAAATTAAAGGCATATTTCTCACAGTGTATTGATTTTATTACTGAGTTGAGTTAATTTTTAGTGTTTAGTGTGTTAATTAAAGTGAATTAAACTCTCAAAATTTGGGGCTTTTAACATATCCTATTTTTTGTAGATGCTAAATGAATGAAAACTGGTACTTAACTATCATAAGCAAACTTCCAATATATCTAGATTTTATTTTCCAATAGTAGAACTTTAGAGTAATCTGGAAAGATAAGTTTATTTTGCTAATAAAGCAACCAGGTCTTAGTAAATAGTTTTCTAGGGTCTCACAGCTGGTTCATCTCAGATGCAGAACTATAATAGGCAATCTCCTAAAATACTACACCTGTGTGCCTGTCTTTTCTCCTATTCAGCATGCCTCTTCTAAGAGACTTTATATTTTCACTTTCAATAAACACTTTTGAGCCTCTTCTCTGTGCCAAGTGCTACTTAGGGTGCTAGGGACAGGCAAATGAGTAAGATAAGGTTCCAGCTCTTTTAGAAGCTCACAATATAGTGAAAGAATCAATTGTACACATGAAAAATGGTCCTTTATTATAAATTGTAATATGTGCTTTGGGAACACAGAGGAGGGAGTGCTAGCCCTCTTTTAACTCTCCCTGGCTTTGGGGTTTGATTTCCTGTCCTCAACTAGTACATTTACTGGCATCTTCAAACACACCTAGTTCCTGTTCATACCAGGCATGTTCATGTCTTCTTATACTATTATTTTTAATTGAATTATAGTTGATTTACAATGGTATATTAGTTTCAGATATCCAGCTCAGTGATTCATGTATATGTATTCATAAATAAATAAATATATATATATTCTATTCTTTTTCAGATTGTTTTCTCTTATAAGTTATATATTGTGTATAGTTCACTGTGCTATACAGAAAGTCCTTGTTGATTATCTATTTTGTATATAATTGTGTGTATATGTTAATCCCAAATTCCAACTATATCCTTCTCTCTCTTTCCCCTCTGGTAATCATAACTTTATTTTTTATGTCTGTGGATCTATTTCTGCTTTGTGAATAAGTTCATTTGCATCATTTTTTAAATTCCATATATAAGTGATATCATATGATATGTATCTTTGTCTGACTTACTTCACTTAATACAATAATCTCTAGGTCCATCCATGTTGCTGCAAATGCATCATTTCATTCTTTTTGTGACGGAGTAATATTCCATTGTATATATACACACATATGTATGTATATGTGATGTATGGGTATATATATATACTCCACATCTTCCTTATCTATTTATCTGTTGATGGACATTTAGGTTGCTTCCATATCTCAGCTCTTGTAAATAGTGTTGCTACGAACATTGGTATGTAACTATTTCAGTTGGCTTTCTGTGTTTTCCTGTCACTCCCATAAGTTCTGCTTTCTTCCCTATTGTCTCATGCAGTAATTGCTATTTAGGTGCTACTATTTCTGATTTTGGAAGTTTTAAACCATCTGCAGCACCAGAAGTAGAAGCTGTTCTCTTAAAGAACTTCTCACAATAGTTACTGTTTCTTCATTATGCTTCTCAGAAGACTGCCTTGTCCTTTGAGTTTCCCCCCTTTCCTTCAACCTTTGACCCTACCCATCCCCAAACTGGAGTATGGACTTTCAATGATAGCTTCCAAATGTTACACCCTACCTGACTCACTGCACATGCCTGATGACCCGGATAACCATGGCACACTCCTGTGCATGTACCAAGGATTAGGTACCCCAACCACACAAGACATAACTTCCCTTCTTTTCACTCTCGTGGGAAACTCCATAGGAATAAAAGGAATGAACATGTTATAAAAAACAAATTCCTTATAGCTATTTATGTAAGGTTATGGAGTCACCCATGAACAAAACTACTGTCCTAAACCTTGCTTCCTAATAATCAGCTGGCATTTATGATCAAGACCAGGGCACCTGAAACCTCCCCTTCTCAATAAGGTTTCCTCTTCCTTCTCAGGAATATCCCCTACCCCACATCCAGTAGGAGATTCCAGAGTGACCTCCTTTCTTCTCTCTATCCTTTTAAAATGTGTTATCCTCTGGCTGGTCTTTGGAGGACAAATCATCTGTTCAGCTTCTCTAGGAAATTTCCACCTCCTCATTCGCTAGGAATCATGATGTGGGTACAGAGAGTAAGGCAGTCATGATTTCCTGGCTGCAAAAAGACTTTGCAATATCTATCATATCTGGCCAGATATTAGCCACTGTGGTACCACAATAGGCAGATATTACCTTTGAACAAGTGTCCTACTAAACCCATAGCCAACACTAGTTGGTGTATTATCCAAACCAAGTTTGCCTACTTGTACCAGCTCCTAGTGTGTGATTAGTATTTGTTCTAAGAATTAACACTGATGCCTCTAGAAAACTTTAACATTTACTTCTTTTAATTAATTATGGTTGTGTATAATTTTTAATTGAAACGTAGTTGATTTATAATGTGGTATTGGTTTAATATATGTATATTTGTTTTCAGATTCTTTTCCCATATAGGTTTCTACAAAATATTGAGTATAGAGCCCCAGGCCATACAATAGGTTCTTGTTGTTTGTCTAGTTTATATATAGTGCCTTTCTGAAATGATGCTTACTGATGACATTGAAAAAGCTGATTTTGTGTCTTATTCATTAGATATATGTTAAAAAGGTGTGGGCAATTTTGGACAGAAAGGTAGAATTTTTAATTACTATATATAATTATAAAAATTGTGGAGTATATACTGTCAAAGATTTATTATGAATCATTTCAGCTCTATTTTGAAGCTAAGGGACAATATTGTACATTTGAAACAGAAAGTGTTGGGACTTACCTGAGAAAGTCCTTGTGTCTTATTGCTGAGTGGTACCTGTGATAGAATTTCTAAGATCTGGCATGCAAGTTCAATGTTCTTCTCATTGGATGTAAATCTGTCTAAAAAATTCCATGGCTTCTCATATGTTAAAACACTTTCCATTGAGGATGAGTGTCTTAGAAGTCACATCTGTGCCCCAACTTCGTTAATACTACCTCTAACCCTTACCAGCTTGCAGCTCCTCACATAGCCCTGTTTGCTCACTTAAGAGAGAAAATAGCAGATTTCTGGATTTGTGTGAACTCCCTATGAAGATAATAGGATTTACATGTGTATATAGAAAGAGAAAACAGGTTTTGTTTTACTGCTACATTAACTGTTCTCTCATTTTCCCTAAATAAAATTCTATGATCATTTCCCTCCAGTTCTGTGGGTTTGCACTATCGGCCTAATTTAACTATCTTTGCTTTGGGGCTGAGGTCCTTTATGATGCTCAAATGCAAAATCAATGATTGATGACAGATACTTTGTGTTCATTTAATATATGAATTATATTCCTCTTTGCCTTTTTAATAGATGAGCTGTTTGCCATCCAGGGCATCTTCATTTCCAGCTTCACCCACGAATATTCTCATTTCTTCCTTCATTGGTCTCTTGCCTTCCTGACAGTAGAAATACTTTGTGAAGTTGTATGTAGCATTGCTTTGTATTTTTTAATGTCTTCCTTTGCCCGTGAGTTAGGATTTTGATTGTTTTTCTGAATATATCTCTCAAACGTTTGTAAAATCCAAGTAAGTTTGACTCATTTCCTTTTAGTCTCATGCTTCTTTATTTCTCTTCTATAGCACTGTTTACTATACACATTGAAGGAGTCCTTGGGCCTAGAAAAGAAAACAACAGTCTCAAAGGTCCTTGCTGAATCATCTTACTTCGGGAAAGACAAAACCAAACTTTAACCGGCTGATGCTCCTGGCCGGTTGCATCTACCTGGGACTTATCAACCCCTGCCCAGGGGACTTATCACCCCTTGCCCAAAACCTCCCATCCCCTGTTCAACTACAAATGCCATCTCAACTAAAGAATACACAAAACGTCTCACCTGACTAATGTTTCCCTTATCACTTCCACAAACCTCCCTTTAAATATTAAGCTTCTCTGATCCCGCTTGTGCTCAGCCTGGTCATTAGGCTGACTGTCGCCCCTTAGGAAAAACCATAGCCTTGACTAGATGGACCTTAGTCGGCAAAGTAATGTCTCTACTTTTGAATATACTATCTAGGTTGGTCATAACTTTTCTTCCAAGGAGTAAGTGTCTTTTAATTTCATGGCTGCACTCACCATCTGCAGTAATTTTGGAGCCCAGAAAAATAAAGTCTGACACTGTTTCCACTGTTTCTTCGTCTATTTCCCATGAAGTGATGGGATTGGATGCCATGATCTTCATTTTCTGAATGTTGAGCTTTAAGCCAACTTTTTCACTCTCCATTTTCACTTTCATCAAGAGGCTCTTTAGTTCCTCTTCACTTTCTGCCATAAGGGTGGTGTCATCTGCATATCTGAGGTTATTGATATTTCTCCCAACAATCTTGATTCCAGCTTGTGTTTCTTCCAGTCCAGTATTTCTCATGATGTATTCTGCATATAAGTTAAATAAGCAGGTGACAATATGCAGCCTTGATGTACTCCTTTTGCTATTTGGAACCACATTAGAAAATTTAAATGCAATTGTAATTCTTTAATTATTCTTTTTGTCATAGTAATCTACTCAGTTTAAAATTTTGGTCTTAAGCCAGGGCAGGAAAACATATATGCTTGACTTTTTAAAAACATGATGAATTCACAAATTATACTTAAGTTGCCTCATGCAGGAAGAATACTGATGAGTGTAAGGAGACCTGATCTCACATCGTGGATTTGTTGCTAACAAGCTTGTGCCTTTGGGCAAATAACTACAGTCTCTGAATCAGTCTCTGTTTTCGAGTGAATTGGATTTTTGATTCTTTTCAGTTTTGTAATTCTATATGAGAAAAAGCCTCTTTGCTTTTATAATGTATCAACTGAGGATAAGTCAGGGGAGAGCAAAAAGGGAAGGATTTTCTTGGATAGAACACTAAATTGCCAGTCATATGAATGCTTTTATCAAGACTGCATCTCCCAAGGGTTGTGTTTGGGATAAAAAGACAGAATAAACCTCCTTGAGATCTAGTTCTTTTCTCTTTCACTTCATCCTCGATGTTTCCAACATGAATAGAAAACCATTATATCAGTAGAGAAGGTCAGGCCAGAGGTGGAGGTGGGGGAGGAGAGGGGAGATTAGCAAAAGTCCTTTGTGGCATGTGGGGAATAAGGGGTAACTAAATAATGGTGTGTTTCTTCCATTAAAATAGCCTCTATAACCTTGGCCAGAAATAGCATTTGAGACTAAAAGAGAATTAATGTTCAGTAATTTTTGAATCCTTATTTAAATGTGACTTTCAAATATCTTTCCTAAGAGGAGCACTTAAAAAGCTCCATCAAAAGCAATTGTGCTAATAATCTGCCCTGGGACCTGGGCAGTAGGTTAAGAGATTCACCTCCATTAATTAGGTGAAGGATTCACAGTGTTAGGCATGCACCTGAGCCCGGTATTCATTTTCAGGAAAGCAATCTATCCAGGACTGAAATGATATTGGAATTATCAAGCATCCAGCCAAAAGGAGAAGGGAACAGAAAAATTTAAAAAACCTGAAAGTCATAAATTTGAAAATAGTGGCATTGTTTTTTGTTTAAATTGTTTAAAGGGGTATTTACAATGGAATCATTTTGGCATTCACTTGAAAGCAAAGAGTGTCTTTGTGTGCATGTGTCTTAGACATGGAAATCCTAGTGGGTATTAGCAATCAATTTCTAAGCAAACACTTAGTCCTAGCAGCAGCTCTGAATTTCTAAGTCCCATGTTACCATTTCACCTTTTGACTTTAGGGTCCATGAAACTCCAATAAAACCTCCCATAATCACCTTGCCTGGGTGGTCCTCCAAGCACTCCAGGGAGGTGCTGGTGGGTATTTAAGCCTATGGCATTTGTTAATTTATTCAGTCCCTTGGGGTGTGGATTTGAAGGGGCAGATTTAAGAAGGAGAACAGCTGGAAACAGAAAAACTTCTATTCTCGGCCTTGAGGAAGTCAGGTCATATCTTTATAGGATCAAAATTATTTATCAGAGACATAATCATCTTTGGCAGTGAGCATGGAAAGAATGATTTATCCACTGTTCCAAACCTAGGAACTGTTTTGCCTGTTTGTTTTTGGCTACCTCATCACTAACAAATGTATGGAAGAATAAATTCTGAATTTGCAGAAACTACTATTCATTCACTTGGGAAAATACATAGGATTAAGTTAATAAATAAGTTCAACAATATTATTTTGAAAGATATTTGTCAATAAATCACCTATAAAACTTTGGTCATTAAAGGAAATTATGTAGCAAAGGATGAATGCTAAGAGTTGGGCTGCTTTGTTCAGAGCCTTCACTGTCCTTTCCCAGATCCTGCAGTTACTGTACCATCTCTAGTTATGTTAGACTCTTGAGGTACACAAATGACCTTTATTCAAGCAGAAGGAGTGAAGGAATCCATTAAGGTCAATTGGGTACTTTTAATTTTCCTTATGTTCTCTGGAGAGTTCAGATCAGTATGAAACTAGGGGATGAGAGAAACAAATATGACACCAGTAACCACAACAAATAACCTCAATTATCTAACATGGCAGTGTGGCCGTGATGATGAAGGTGTGCCCGAGTAAAAAGTCAAAGGGTCTGCAGAAGTGGTTTCCTATGTCAATTTAAACTGGCTGGGTTCATGCAAAATCAATTCACACTTCTTTTAAAGAACCAACCTTTGTGGTGGCTATGATCTTAATTAGCAGTCACAAGGCTCCTTCTACTCTTCATATGTCTAAAACATAATTGCACAAATGTTAAGAATGGTTAAGTTATTAAGACTGCTAGGGAACACGTCATTTCTTTTCTAGTCCTACAGCCAGTTTTTGCCTATTAACATTTCTAGACTAAGGCAGAAATGGAGTTGGGAGTATACAAGAGGTTCATAACTTTGCTCATAGATCAAAAAGCTTACCCTTGACCTTGCAAAACACTAAAAATCTCTTATATGGTCAGCCAACACTCGAGACTGGGAATCCAAAAAGAGCATATGTCCATGAAATGTCTATAAAATTCTTATGTCCATAAAATGTTTCCACACACACTGCTGCTACTGCTAAATCACTTCAGTCATGTCCAACTCTGTGCGACCTTGTAGACGGCAGCCCACCAGGCTCCTCTGTCCCTGGGATCCTCCAGGCAAGAACACTGGAGTGAGTTGCCATTGCCTTCTCCAATGCATGAAAGTAAAAAGTGAAAGTGAAGTCGCTCAGCTGTGTCCGACTCTTTGTGACTCCATGGACTGCAGCCTATCAGGCTCCTCCGTCTATGGGATTTTCCAGGCAAGAGTACTGGAGTGGGGTGCCACTGCCCTCTCCGAAACTACATATTCAGTTCAGTTCAGTCGCTCAGTCGTGTCCGACTCTTTGCGC
>SJXQ01010152.1:208028-221655 GCA_006408695.1 Aepyceros melampus | reverse complement strand
CATTGCCGGGGGTGGGGGCATCTGTGCCCTGGCTGCCCTCGTCCTGGCAGACGGGAGAGGGGGCAGGTGAAGGCCGTGTCCCGGGCTCCGGGCCCGCCGCCCGCCCTCGACCCCAGCTCACCTCCAGCATGATGGTGAACTGGCTGGAGCGGTAGTCATCACCGTAGGAGTCCAGCACTCTCATGAGGAACCTGCAGAGAAGCCGCCGGCAGGCGGGAGGGGATGCAGTGCAGCTCTGACCCTGAGACACCCGGGCGCCCAATGGACACGGGGCAGGACACAGGGCCCTCTGCACCTCAGTGCCTGCTCTGGAACCGGGGGTGTGACCCCCCCCACCGGGGCGGCCTACAGACAGCGGCACAGTAGCTCCACAGGCCCGGGTGGGGTGTCGGCTCAGTAACTGGTCAAACGTACGTTGTCATTTTCACTGGTAGCTGGGAGGCGAGCCCAGGGCCCTCACTGATGACCCTGCTTTCTCTTCCTGCTCCCTGCTCCCGAAAGCTTTTCGGTTTTCTGCCTCTCCTGAGCTCTGATCAGGTGGTCCCTATGAGCCAGCGCCTGGGCGGAGCCTCCTCCGTGCACGGCCTCTCCCCGCGCGTGCCAGCTGCTCTTGGGGCTGTCGCTGCAGAAGCTGCTGCCACCTGTCCTCTCCTCGGGCACCTGGCACGCGGCCAGAGTGCCTGACACGCGGAAATGGTCGATTCCCCTTACTTTTCTTTAGTTGCGCTGAAAATCGGAACCAGGTGGCTACCAAGCATGTGAAATGAGGCTCGTGTGACCGAGGCAGTGAATTTCTAATCTCACTTCTTAATGAACTTGGTCGGTTACCACTAAGCACGAGAGTAGCAAGAATGAATGTGAAGAGTTCATGCCGAGGGCTCCATTCAATCCTCAGCAGCCCTGTGATCCTGGCATTACCCTGCCTAGTGCTCAGACAGGGCTGCAGCTGGCCTGGAGGCACCCAGCGGAGCAGGGCTCAAGGCTGGCGCTGTGACCCTCCAGCTGGTCTTCTGCACTCCGCCCACCCATTCACTGGGGGCACACCCGCCACCCCAGGCCTGGGACTCAGCTTGCTGCCCAGGCTCAACCGGAGATGGCAGGGATGAGATGGCGGGTGCGAGATGGCGGGACGTGCGACGCGGGCCCGAGGGTGTTACCTCCGCTCCTGCTGGAGTCTCCGAGTTATTCTCTGCACCTGGTGGAGCCTGTTCAGGACCCGCTCGTTCACCTGCGGGGAGGTGTAGAAAGCACGCGTCAGCTGGGCTCCGAGGATCCAGCGTGGCGTGTGGGGCCCCCGGGCACCAGGGAGACTGGCCGGGGCCTCCAGGGCCTGCGTGTGTGCCACTTCCCCTGCTCACCGCCTCTCCTGTTCCACTGCCTGGTCCACTGCGCTCACACTCGAATCCCCTAGCATGGGCCAGGCCTGGGGGCACTCAGCGCACTCCTCCCCGGGTGCCTGTGAGGCTCACTTCCTCCAAACTGCGCTCAGGGACCTCCCTGAGGTCCAGAGGTTAGACTCTGCACTTCCATGGCAGGGGGCACAGGTTCGATCCCTGCTCAGGGAACTAAGATCCCACGTGCCTCACGATGTGTCCAAAAAAGAAAAACACCTTCGTCAAAGGCCCCCCCCACTCAGGCCCCTGCAATTCCCACGCCAGAAGCCCACTGCCCATCCGCTCTGCTCAGCTCCGCTTCTCCGCCTTCCAGGCTCTGTCTACTCAGTGTCCTCACTGTCTCCGCCGCCAGCACAGAAGCTCCAGTGGACTGAGGTCTGTGCCCCTGTCCCCAGGGCCTGGAGCAGAGCCTGGCAGGGGGGTGCTCCCTAAACCCTGCCAACCAGAGGATTGTTCACAGAGTGATAGAGTACTTCAAGGACCTTAAACCAGCAGACAGGCTGGAGATTAGGGCAGGAGGTGGCTGCTTTAGGTAGGGCCGTCACGGGAGATGTGTGGACTGCTCCTGGGTCAGAAGGACCTGGGTTCAAATACCACGCTGCCCTTCCCAGCTGTGTGGCCTTGGGTAAGTTATTTAACCTCTCTGAGCCTCAGTTTCTGCACTGGTCAAAGAGTAATAATGTAACTTACTCCTGGTTGGGGTTGGGCTAAGAGCAGAGGCTCAGATGCAGCTCCGTTTGAGCAAATGGTGAGTCTCTTTGGAACCCAGCATCCAGCTGTTAAACAGGGCTCGGGATGACTGCTGCTGCTTGGGGGTGGGCGGGGGGCCATGGGCGGAAAGTTCCTGGCCTGGCATAGAGTGAGTTTTCTCGGGAGAGTGCTCTGCCAGCGCCACCCCTGCACTGAAAGACTCTGTGGACAGGACACAAGGAGCCTGGAAATCACTGGGGGAGAACAGAGAGATGCGTGGTCGTGGAGAGAAGAGAGGTTGATGGAGCTGAAGGACAGAGCGGAGCCGAAAGCCTCCTGGTGAAAAATATTCCCAGGTGGCCCAGCAGTCAAGAACCCGCCTGCCAATGCAGGAGACATGGGTTCGATCCCTAGGTCGGGAAGATCCCCTGGAGGACGGCATGGCAACCGACTCCAGTATTCTGCCTGGAGAATCCCATGGACAGAGGAGCCTGGCAGGCTACAGCCCATGGGGTCACAGAGAGTTGGACAAGACTGAGCAACTAAGCAACAACGATAATAAAAATAAACGGATCTGCTTTATATATATCATGTGTACTTACATTAGGTATCATGCCAGACATCCTGGAATGTGAAGTCAAGTGGGCCTTAGGAAGCATCACTGTGAACAAAGCTAGCAGAAGTGATGGAATTCCAGCTGAGCTATTTCAAATCCTGGAAGATGATGCTGTGAAAGTGCTGCACTCAATATGCCAGCAAATTTGGAAAACTCAGCAGTGGCCACAGGAGTGGACAAGGTCAGTTTTCATTCCAATCCCAAAGAAAGGCAATGCCAAAGAATGCTCAAACTACCACACAATTGCACTCATCTCGCATGCTAGTAAAGTAATGCTCAAAATTCTCCAAGGCAGGCTGCAGTAATACGTGAACCATGAACTTCCAGAGATATTCAAGCTGGTTTTAGAAAAGGCAGAGGAACCAGAGTCAAATTGCCAACATCTGCTGGATCATGGAAAAAGCAAGAGAGTTCCAGAAAAACATCTATTTCTGCTTTATTGACTATGCCAAAGCCTTTGACTGTGTGGATCACAATAAACTGTGGAAAATTCTTCAAGAGATGGGAATACCAGACCACCTGACCTGCCTCTTGAGAAACCTATATGCAGGTCAGGAAGCAACAGTTAGAACTGGACATGGAACAACAGGTTCCAAACAGGAAAAGTGGTACCTCAAGGCTGTATATTGTCACCCTGCTTATTTAACTTATATGCAGAGTACATCATGAGAAACGCTGGTCTGGAAGAAGCACAAGCTGGAATCAAGATTGCCAGGAGAAATATCAATAACCTCAGATATGCAGATGACACCACCCTTATGGCAGAAAAGTGAAGAGGAACTAAAAAGCCTCTTGCTGAAAGTGAAAAAGGAGAGTGAAAAAGTTGGCTTAAAGCTCAACACTCAGAAAACTAAGATCATGGCATCTGGTCCCATCACTTCATGGGAAATAGTGTCAGACTTTATTTTTCTGGGCTCCAAAATCACTGCAGATGGTGATTGCAGCCATGAAATTAAAAGACGCTTACTCCTTGCAAGAAAAGTTATGACCAACCTAGAAAGCATATTCAAAAGCAGAGACATTACTTTGCCAACAGAGGTCCATCTAGTCAAGGCTATGGTTTTTGCAGTGGTCATGTATGGATGTGCGAGTTGGACTGTGAAGAAAGCTGAGCGCAGAAGAATTGATGCTTTTGAACTGTGGTGTTGGAGAAGACTCTTGAGAGTCCCTTGGACTGCAAGGAGATCCAACCAGTCCATTCTGAAGGAGATCAGCCCTGGGATTTCTTTGGAAGGACTGATGCTAAAGCTGAAGCTCCAGTACTTTGGCCACCTCATGCGAAGAGTTGATGCATTGGAAAAGACCCTGATGCTGGGAGGGATTGGGGGCAGGAGGAGAAGGGGACGACAGAGGATGAGATGGCTGGATGGCATCACCGACTCCATGGACAGAGTTTGGGTGATGGACAGGGAGGCCATCTCAGTTCGTGGGGTTGCAAAGGTCGGACACGACTGAGTGACGGAATTGGACTGAACTGAATACTTGTGTTAGGGCTTCCTTGGTGGCTCAGCTGGTAAAGAATCCGCCTGTAATGCGGGAGACCTGGGTTGGGAAAATTCCCTGAAGAAGGGAAAGGCAACCCACTCCAGTATTCTGGCCTCGAGAATTCCATGGACTATACAGTCCATGGGGTCGCAAAGAGTAGGACATGACTGAGCGACTTTCACTCACTCACTCATACTTACATTACCAACTTCCTATCTATACACATACATAAAACCCTGTTAGAAAGAGTACTTCTAGGAATGTCTGGTAACTGTTGGTGGGGCACATTTGTCTTGTGTGTCTGCTGGGTATTTATGGAGGACTGGGACTGCTGACCACAGGGTATGCATAGGTTCAACCTTCCTGCACTTGAGGGGAATGTATGTAATTTAACATCCAGAGCTGACCCTGCTCCAAGCACTTCCGTTGGTCCTGTTGCCCTCAGCATGGCCTTCCCAACATCCCCATCAAACCAAATGCCTCTCCAGTCCTGAGCAAACCCTGTGCTTTGTGAAGTTCTGAATGTACTTTTCCAGCTTGCTGTGCTCCTGCTTACCCTAAGCCTCGGCTCAAACCTCGCTCCCGTTAGTTCTCTGTCACCCCTGCCTCTTCCTCTCCTCTGCTCCTACCCGAGTGCAGGCCTCCTCCTCTTCTGCCTGGGCCACTACACTAGCTGCCCTCTTCTTCCAGAACTCACCCAACACCACTGTCATGGGCTGGATTTTTGTTGTTTAATTGCTAAGTCGTGTCTGACTCTTTGTCCCCAAAAAATGGTGTGTTGGAGTCCTAATTCCCAGGACCTCAGAATGTAGCCTTATTTGGACACAAGCTCTTCACAAAGGTGATCAGCCTAAATGAGGCTATTATAGAGCGGGTCCTAATCCAATATGGCGGGGACACACGGACGGACACACACACACACACACAAGAGAGCACAGGAAGAACACCATGTGATTCTGAAAGCCAAGATCTACAAGCCAAGGAACATTCAAGATCCCCAGCAAGCCACTGGAAGCCAGGGAGGGTGCCCAGAACAGACAGCAGATTCTCGCTCACAGCGCTCAGGGTCAACCAACACTCTTGACACCTTGATCCCAGACTTCTAGTCTCCAGACCCTGTGACAGTACATTTCTGTTACTTAGCCACCCGTTTGTGGTTCTTCATACAGTAGCTCTAGCAAATGAGTCCAACCAAAGACAGTCTTTCAAACACCCGAACCTAACCCTGTTCCTCCCTATCTGAAACCTTTTGATCGCTCTCTTCACTCTCAAAAAAGAAAAAATCCAAACTTCTTGCTATCATGTTCATGGCCTTTCAAGATCTGGGTCCGGCTTCCTGCTCCATCCTTTCTCAACAAGGAGGCTAACACAGTGATTCAGCGGAAAGAACCTGAGTCTTGGCAAAGGCTGTGGGGATGGAGGAGAAGGAGCTGAGAGAGAGGGGAGAGGCAGAACGGACAGGATCTGAGCAAATGATGTCAGGGGTGTGAGATCTGAAAAGTCAGCTCAGTGGGGAGCCACGGAGGCACCTGTGAGACAGTAGTGAGCTGCTTTGTGTTGTCAAATGAAGCTTCTGGAGGAGACAGCCCTCCAAGGTGCCTTGCGGGGTGCCGGACACACTACGTGCTAAATGAAGGAATGAATGAATGGACGGAACGTTCATTCACTTGGGCAAGGAGGGCTGGGCACCTAGACAGGCAGACACTGGGAAGGACTACTAACTCAGGCCAGAGGAGCCCCAAACGGGGGGACCCACACTCACCTACCTGCTCGATCTCTCGGCAGCGCCGACCCAGCGCCTGGTACTTCCTGCGATTTAGTTCCCGCTGGCGCCGCCGACGGCCCCGGGCTGCCTCTTCCTCTTCATCTCGCTCCCGGAGCCCGGAGCCGCCCAGACCCCCGGACACAAACTCCACTTCGGTCTCAAGCTCGCTCTCCAGGATATGACCCCGAAAAGCGGAGGCAGCGCCAACTCCGAGCCTGGCGGCGCCGAGAACTCTTCGAAGCCCACGGCGGCCATGGTCCTGTAAGGTCGTGGGCGTTCAGGGACCCCGACGCCCCGGCTCCTAATCCCTCCTCGCTGAGGCCTAGGAAGGAGTCCAGGCCCCTAGCCCACCCCTTCCCAGGATCCAGAACTCCAGGCTCCCAGCCCACCCCTTCCCAGGATCCAGACCTCTTCACTGGACAGCTCAAGCCCCAAACCCTCACCCAGACCCAGGGGTCCCGGCCTCCGCCAGACCCGCAGCCTTCTGCCTCAGGATGCTCGAGTAGGGACCGCAGACCCCGGAGAGTCCTAAGCTAAAGCAACTGCAGGAACTGCAGCCCCGCGTCAGTCTTCAGCGCAGACTGCTATCGTGCAGCTCCAACGTCTTTTGCGATTCGCAGTTTTCCTCAAAACCACTCACCCCTCTCTCTGCTCCAGTTCCATCTCTCCTGCTCGGGGAGCCCCAGGCCCCAGAACTTGGAGCCTCGGCAATCTCCGCAGGTTAAGGGCTTCGCAAAACTACCCGTCCCGTCAGGCTAGGCGGCTCCGACATCCGGGACTCTGCCGCCACGCCTGATGGGAGCGGTAGTTTCTTATTTCCGGTTCCGCTCCTTCACCCTTCCGCCTCCACCCCGACTCCCGGCTTAAACTAAGCCTTGCTTTCTCGTTGAACGCCTCCACCGTTCGTCTCAGGTGCCCTTTATTCTTATCCTGACACCCTATTGCGAGACTGCGGCGAGTCTCCTTTATCGGGCTCAGTTCACCACGGGCCGCGAGCTGGGTAAGGCGCCTCTCCCTTCTCTCTGCTCACCCCTTCTCCGCCTAGCGTCAGGCGCTAATAAAGTTGTTGTTCAAACGCTCCAGGAAAGACGCGAGGCGGTGGCCAATCAGAGCGCAGCTTTGCCTCGACGAGGGCGCGAGGGTGAGACGTCATCAGTGAGCGTCGACCGCTGTTGGGAAGCTATCTTCGTAGAAACCGTGGTGTGAGAGGTAAGAGGTGAGCGTGATGGAGACGGGAAAGGCGAGGTCGGATTCCCGGGCCGGGGGGAGGAAGTGTGCAAAGAGAAAGGGGGGCCTTCGTAGGCCGACTACCCAAGGGTCTCAGAGCGCCTTCAGGGTTACATCTCTGGGGTGTAGCGGGAGCAAGAAAACCGTTCCTGGGTGTCAGCGCTTTGCGTGGTGGTGCCTGGGGAAACAGGCTTAATCAAGTCATTACTCGAATAAGTCCTGTGATGCGCCTTAGGGTGCATACAGGGCGTGTGCTGTGTGTATTACCAAGCAAGCTCTCTACTCTGGAGCTGGAATAGAAGACGAGAACTGAAGGATAAGGAGGTGTTGAGCTGATAAAAAAAAAAAAAAGGGAGGGTATGAAGACCTAAAGCGAGGGGAAGAAGTGGGTAAGAGAAAGAAATGTGAGGACTCGTGGGGTGTGGGGAATAGGGGCAGGGGCTGAGGCTAGACAGGTGGGCTGGTGTCAGGCGAGGTCGTGGCACCTACTACGTGCCAGGTGCTAAGCTGGGCGCTGAAAATGGACACAGTCCGTTTTCATGGAACTTTTAGCTCAATAGGGAAGGTGGCCATCAAACAAAATGTTAGCAGTTTAGAGAATTTCAAGTGTTGAAGTAAACAAACTGGTTCATAAGGTGTACAGCAACAGGATAGGATCCAGTCTCGGAGTCAGGGAAGATCCACGCTGCAAGAAATATTGTTTGCGTCCGTGCTTTAGGAATGAAAAAAATAATATATTCTGAGACTGGAGAAAGAAAACCAGATGTGGTTAACAGAAGGATTTAAGTCACTTATTCATTCATTTGCCCAATATATCTTGAGTACCTACCATATACTCGGGCTTCCCTGGTGGCTCAGACGGTAAAGCGTCTGCCTGCAATGTGGAAGACCAGGGTTCGATCCCTGGGTTGGGACGATCCCCTGGAGAAGGAAATGGCAACCCACTACAGTATTCTTGCCTGGAAAATTCCATGACTGAGGAGCCTGGTGGGCTACAGTTCTGGGGTTGCAAAGAGTCGGACACGACTGAGCAACTTCACTTCATCACTTCACCATATACTAGATGTTTTGTTAGATGGTGGAGATACAGTAAACAGACAGATCTGAGCCCATGGCAGTGTAAGCACCGGGTGCTAACCACTGGACTGCTGGGAAATTCCCTGAAGTTTTTTTGTAACTTTATCTTTTTATTTTTGGAGTATAGTTGATTGACAGTGTTGTGTTTCTGTTTTATTGGCCACACTGCAGGGCATGTGGGGTCTTGGTTCCCTGACCAGGGATCACACCTCTCCCCCTGCAGTGTCAGCTCGGAGTCTTAACCACTGGGCTGTCAGTCCCTCTTTTCCCTTATAGGTTATTAGCAGATACTCAGTAGAGTCTCCTGTGCTATACAGCATGTCTTTGTTGGTTACTATTTTATGTATAGCAATGTGTATATGATACATATGTCTTACTGGAAAAGAACAGGAGGAAGGAGCAACTTCTTATTTAAACAAAGAGCACTGGAGAGGACAGGGTGAGGGGCTTGTACCTTGTAGAATAGTGCTTTGCGTGGGCTTCACAAAAGCAGTCTGTACAGCTCCCCGGGGTGGATGAGGTGCTGCTCTGGGCCCGAGGTGATTGGCCTTCAGGCTCTGGACATTTTAGGCCCTGCCTGGCTGTCCTGACATCTGAGAGCATTATTTCAGGATATCTATCATCCATTTGGGGCCCAGATATTGGTGGGGTGGGGCCTCGGCAATGGGCGGAAGAAAAGGAGGATGTAAGAAGAGGTCGTATCTCATTAAGAGGAGGGGGTGTACTTTTTCCTAATAAGCCTTTGAGACATTGGTGTGAGGGTGTGCGGTGTCTTATCCAGTGAAGTGAGGGTGGGAAGGGTGAGCTGTGACTGGAGACCACCTGGTTCTGGGAGGTAGCTTCACACTCAGCAGGTGTTTGTTGAGCATCTCTGACGTGCCAGGCACCGTTAGGAGCCGGAGAGCAAAGCGAATGAACGTACCTTGTCCCTGCGGCGCCTGCATGCAGTGGGGTTGATCAAGAAGGACCAGGGCCTTCTGGCCGGGGGAGCCCCCTCCCTGTAGTGAGGGGGAGTCCTGTCTTCCCTCACCACAGGCCTCAGGATGTCTCTGGCTGATGAGCTCCTGGCCGACCTCGAGGAGGCAGCAGAAGAGGAGGAGGGAGGAAGCTATGGGGAGGAGGAGGAGGAGCCGGCCATCGAGGATGTGCAGGAGGAGACCCAGCTGGATCTTTCCGGGGACTCAGTCAAGAGCATCGCCAAGCTGTGGGACAGCAAGATGGTGAGCAGAGATCCCGGGCAGGCTGACGCGGGCAGCGGCCCCCTTTTCCTGGCGGGACCTGGGCTCTGACTCTGCTCTCCTCCCTGCACAGTTTGCCGAGATCATGATGAAGATTGAGGAGTACATCAGCAAGCAGGCCAAAGCTTCAGAAGGTGCCTTCTCCTCTTCCACTCGTGACAGTTCTGTTGCCACCGTCGTGACCAGGGCGTGAAGAGACAGGAACAGACTGGAGGAAGAGCTGTACCAGGAGAGGGAGCCGTGGGCCAGGCACCCCAGGGTGCAGCTTAGGGAACAGACACAGCGCTGGTTCCCCCCGCCTCGGACCTTCCAGCCTTTGGGGAGCCCTCAGACATCACTCTGAGGAGCATGGCTTTTAGTCCTCAGGGCATGGGGAGCCCCGACAGGGCTTAGTTCTAGGGAGAGAGAAGGTCAAATCTAGACTGGCCGGGACGGAAAGATGGGAGGTTTGCAGACACACGAACCTGTTCCCTAGTTTCCTCTTCAGCCCCTCTGTGGTCCCCTCCAGCTGCATCCCTGGCCTTGCCCAGCTAGGACCTGGGAAGGGGTGGGTGGTTAGACACACACCCACACCAGGCTGTTTCTTGTCCCCATAGTGATGGGACCAGTGGAGGCGGCCCCTGAGTACCGGGTCATCGTGGACGCCAACAACCTAACAGTGGAGATCGAGAACGAGCTGAGTGAGTCCCGGGAAGGGCGGCCAGTGGAGACTGAGAACGAGCTGAGTGAGACTGGGAAGGGCGGCCAGTGGAGACTGAGAACGAGCTGAGTGAGCACTGGGAGGGCAAGCAGAAACAGCCCTGCCCGGTGTCCCCCACAGCCTCTCCCGTCCCCACTGGAGGGGCGGGTAGGATCCCAGGCCACCTTCCCTGCTGGCCTCTCCCAGGGTCCTGCCCCGAAGCCCCTGCATTAGCTCAAACGCAGGTTCAGCTATGGACAGAGTGGTGACGTGACAGGAAGTGTATTTTCCTCTCGTGGGAAAGTCTGGATGAGGAGCCCGGCTGTTTGTCTTACTGATCTGTCACCTGTTTCCTGGTACAAAGTGGCTGCCTACCTCCAGCCATCACCTCCACATCCTCATCAGCAAAAAACATCAGGAGGGAAGAGGACGAGGGCACATTTTTCCTTTAAAAGAGAGTTGCCCTCACGCCTTATGGACCAGAACTGATCCACACAGCCGCACCCAGCAGTAGGGGCAGCCTTTGTGCTGTGTGTCTGTGAGCCCGGCTGCCACGAGGGGCTCCCTCACTGCAGGACGAAGGGCAGGTGGGTGCTGGGGGAGCCAGCGATGTCTGCCTGCCCCTCACTGGGCTCCTGCCCGCCTTGTGCCCCCAGACATCATCCATAAGTTCATCCGGGATAAGTACTCAAAGCGGTTCCCCGAGCTGGAGTCCCTGGTCCCCAACGCCCTGGATTACATCCGCACCGTCAAGGTGAGCGCAGGGGAGGGTCCCCCAGCCACCACGCCTGTTGAGAGCACCCTGCTCTTGGACCCTCCGCGTCTGAGTTGGGGGGTCACTCAGCTCTGGGCCAGAGGCAGGATGGGAACAGGGAGCAGAGGTTGGGGGAAGCCAAGACCCCGAGATGGCAACGGGCCCTGGAGCGTCAGGGAGAGGGAAGAGGCGCGTGTAAGAGGCCATCAGGTCCATCTGGCCTCCGAGGCTCCGGGCCTGAGGGGAAGGTCCCCACGGGAGGGTCAGGCGCATAAAGGCGGGACCCCGCGCAGCACCCAGCTCCTGCGAGAGTCGAGCAGTGGGGGTGGAGAGGAGATGCGGTGAGCAGACCTGTGGGGCAGCCCGGCCTCCACGGGTCGACTGTCTGCTTCCCGGTGAGCCCGCCCTGGACAGACAGTGCGGATTCTTTGAGCTGCGGGGTTGTGGGAACTGGGGGCAGATGGAGGCGGCCACCATCCCTGCAGGAGAGGCTCCAGAGCCTCCTGAGTTCCCGGGCCTCCCCTCTGGTCCCCTCCTCCCCCAGGAGCTGGGCAACAGCCTGGACAAGTGCAAGAACAACGAGAACCTGCAGCAGATCCTGACCAACGCCACCATCATGGTTGTCAGCGTCACCGCCTCCACCACCCAGGGGTACGCACCCGGCAGGCCCGTCCGGCGGCCGCCGGTCGTGGGCCCCGCGGCACGGGTGTAGTGTCAGGAGGGCTGGCCGCTGCACTGCCACGTGTTCGCCGAGCGCCTCCTGCAAGCCAGGCCCTGGGCCCCGGGTCCCCGGCGGTGGGAAGCCAGCCTCCCCCCAGAGCCTGTGGTCCTCGGGGGCAGCGGAGGGCAGGCCTGTAATTAGAAGTGGGTCTCCCCCTGCCCCTCGGCGTCTGTGGCGGGCCTGCGAGAAGGGCAGAGGCGTGTCACCCCACAGCAGGGCTCTGACCAGACAAGCCGGGAATGGGCAGGGTCGACGGCAGCTGGTGACGGTGCTCCTGCGGGGCAGCTGGATGGCGGCCTGGCTGGTCGGCAGGCCGAAACCTGCAGGGTCTGGGGAGCTGGGGGGACCGTTTCAGAAAGAGGGAACACCTGCGAAGAGCCCGGCTGCAGCCTGGCCTGGGCCAGCTTGCCTCCCTCCAGGCAGAGAAGGGAAAGCGGCGGGGACGCGCCACCACGGGCTGCTTCCCTGCAGCCCTCGCTTCCAGGCCTCGGGTCTGGCGGGGCTAGTAATCGTCGCGAAGGTGCACGCGCGAAGGTGCACGCGCACGCACACGGCGGGGGAGGGTGGGCCCCTCAGCACTCAGGACCCCCCGGAGGTCGCGGTCGTTTGGTCCACCCCAGTGTGTCCCACCCCGCAGGCAGCAGCTGTCGGAGGAGGAGCTGGAGCGGCTGGAGGAGGCCTGCGACATGGCGCTGGAGCTCAACGCCTCCAAGCACCGCATCTACGAGTACGTGGAGTCGCGGATGTCCTTCATCGCCCCCAACCTCTCCATCATCATCGGGGCCTCCACCGCCGCCAAGATTATGGGTGAGGCCTGGCCCCGCACTGCGACTTCGGGGAGGCCTGTCCCTTTCTTGTGAATCGGGGGGGTGTTCTACACGTCCTGGGGCCCAGCACGCGGCCCCCACCCCCACGCCCTCGTCTGTCCAGAGATCCCAGACCAGCGTGGCGGCCGGCAGAGCTGGGGCCCGGCAGCTGCAGGGCCGGCGGGGCGTGACTGGTCAGGGGTCCCGGGGACCTGGGGCTGCCTGGTGATGGGTCAGCTCTCTGTGCCCCAGGGTTCCCCGCAAGATGGGGGCGCTGGTCCAGGCAGCGTGATAGGAAAAGAGTGCGTCCCTTCCTCCTGCGTCCCACCGCCTCCCCCAGGCCCCTGGTCCCTTCAGCCGAGGAACCCTTCCGGCACGTGTGTGATAAAGCAGCGAGCAGCGTGTCAGTCACCGTGGGCGGGGCTTCGACGGCGAGATCTGTCCTCGGGATAGACCAGCACTGGGTGTCGGGGGCGAGGTGCTTCCGCGGCCTCTCATCAGCGGGGGACGGCCCCTGCTCGCATGTCCTCTCCTAGTCACCCCGTGTCCCAGTCTCTCCCTCCCATCAGGGCACCTGTCCTCGTGGTTGGGGTTCCAGCCTGGGACATCGTCTCACCTGGCCCACCCCTGTAAAGGCCCTGTCTCCAGATTCTAAGATGATGGGGGCTTAGGACTTCAGCGAGTGTATTTGTGGGGGACACAGTTCTGTCCGTGAGGCAGGCATGTGCGGGGTTGTGGGACAGATGAACTGCTTCCTCAACTCCCCACCACCTCTGACCTCACATCTTTGGGCAAACCATGTCACGCGCCTTGGTTTCCACCTTGGAGACCAGGGCGTGTTGCCTGCACCTGCAGACACGCTCTTGGAACCCAAAGGTGGTTCACACCCGGGCCGCTGGCATGGTGACCAACCCCTGAAGCACAGGCAGGCCCGCGTGGCTTCCCAGATGCGGGGTCAGGTTCCTCGTGCGCCAGGGGCTCACTGTGCAGCCTCCGGCACGTCCCTTCGCCTCTCGGAGACCCTCCGAATCCCCCCTCCCCGAGATGGGACACGTGACGCTCCCTGGCGGGGGCCCCCTCGGGACTGCAGCTGGAAACTCCTGTGCAGGTGCAGCGCTTGGCGGACCCCGCCCCCGCCCCCCCACTGACGCCCGCTCCTCCTGCCGCAGGGGTGG
>SJXQ01010152.1:180062-198796 GCA_006408695.1 Aepyceros melampus | reverse complement strand
GTCACCCCTCCCCCTCTTCTCCGCTCCCCTCCCACCGCGGGCGCCACTCTTCTCTTTGGGGAAGGGGTCGGGGGGGTGTCAGTTCTCCTGGAGTGAAGACACCAGCTCCAGAGCTTGGAGTCTCAGCCCAAGTTTCTGCTCTGTAGTGACACGTCCGCCAGGTCTAGGGCTTGACAAGTCCCCCAGCTCTCAGCTTGCACGGCCCTCGGCCCAGGCCTTCCTCCCGCGGGTGTCACGGCTGTCCTCGCTGTCGCCCACTCGGGCCTCAGCTCTTACTCTGGAGTATCGGTCCCTGGCTCTTTTGGACGCTCTGTCTCCTGGATCCAGACTCTGCCCAGCCCGCCCCGAGTGTGGACTTCCTCTTGATGTCACTGCTGCCTCAGGGTCTTCTTGGTGGGACTGTTGCGCTCCTGTGGGTCTCGGGCACCTGGTCCTCTCTTGCGGGCCCCTCCCAAGTTCCCGCTCTCCCCGCGGCGTCAGCCATCTCCTGGTGGCGGGCAGCGCCAGCGCCGCTCTTTCTAAGCAGGCCCTGCCTGTCAGCTCGGGGACGAGCCCCTCCCCACGGTTGCTGCTCCTGGCCTTTGGTGCTGGTTGTTCTGGCTCCTTACCCACCCCACTGCCCTCACCGTGTCGGCTGTCACTTCCTTGGGTCTGAGGCTTCTGCCTCCGTTCACGTCAGTCCCTCCACTGGGGTGTGATCCTGCAAGGGGGCGAGGACCCCAGCCCCTGGGTGTTCACCTTGGGCACCTCGCTGTGGCTGTGGAAGCTCCCCAGCCCTAAAGAACGCTCTTGGTGTAAGCAGTCGTGGCACCCAGGCTCAAGCCTGCCCAGACCACCCTGCTGGAGCCCCCTCGGAGTGTAAGGTTTCTTCAGCTGAGCTTACTGTGCTGTGCGTTGTGGAGTTTGGGGGCCGGAGTGGGGCTTTTTTCCCCAGGATGAGGAACTTCTTGGTGTTGTCTCCTCCAGGGGTAGGTTCCTGTCTGTGTTGGTGTTGGCGTTGGCCGCTGTTGGACTTGAGGTGTCTGCGCCTTTCTGTGTGCCCCCCACCGTGGGACTAAGGCCCGACCCGGTGCTGGTGCCCAAGGCCAATGCCTCCGCCCTGCTCTTGATGTCCCACTGGGCGGGACTCGGCGTCTGCCCTCTCCTAAGGCCCAGCTTCCTTGAGCTGGGGGTTAAGATGCCCAAGACTTGAGGTGAAAACCCCAGGGTGGGATCCCCATTCCCCCAGCCTTGGTCCTGGGCCTTGCAGCAGGGAGATGACCACCCCCCACCCCATGACCTGGTGTGTCCGCCTCCTGGTATCAGTGGCCTCCCAGCTTAAGGGAGGCCTTCCAGCACCACTCCCCAGCAGGCCAGGGCGCCTCACCCCACGGCTCGTGACAGCCCCCAGGGTTAGGGACCGCTTGGTATTGGTTCTCCAGGACTGAGGCTTTGGCTCCTGTGGCGTGTGTGCAGCAGGGTGGTCTCCCGTGAAGTGATGCTTTGGGGGCTCTTCTGTGTGAGTTTTAGTTCCGCCCAAGTGGTTGTTGGCTCCTGTGGGTCTGGCACACTGCTCACCGCCCTACCCCCAGGATAGGCTCCTGACTTGTGGGGATGTACCTTCCTCCTGGATGGAGTGTTTTGGTTAAGTCTTCCGAGCCAGGGTTCCAGAGTCCTGGGTGCCGTTTGAGACTCCCATGCATCTCCCCCGAGACCCCTGCCACACCTGCCTGCCCCGGAGCTCCCTGGCGGCCCCTCTGAGAGTGGCAGGGCCCCTAGCCCTGTCAGCCTGGGGCTCTTCTGTGAGGAGGGCTTCCCTACCTCAGGACTCGGGCTCCAGCCCCCTTTCTAGGCCTTTCCTGTGGATCTGAGGCACAGGCTCCCACTTGCTGGGGGGTTCTCGGGGCAGGGTGAGGGCATGGTGCCTCCGCAGCCAAGGCTCTCAGCTCCTGGAGGTACCGACCCATCCTGGGGTGTGAGCACCCGACCCGGCGTACGTGCCCTCCTCTGGAGCCGGTGCCTTCCCCAGCTCAGGTGGTGTCTTCTCTCGGGCTCAGCCCTGCCCACTTGGAGGTGCTGTCTGAAAGATCGATTCCTGGGCTCGGCTTTCCTTGGCCCCGGCACCTTGCTTCCTTCAGGATTTCTGCTGCTGCAGTCTGTTGCCCCTCCAGAGGGATCAACTCCTCTCCTGGGCTGGGTGCCCAGGCCCATTTAGTGTGGGGACCCCCCTCCCTGAGGCCTGCAGTGCCTTGTTGGGGGTATAAAGCCTCTGGGCTGAAGTGCCCATCCCTGCCCGCGCGTGGGGCTTCTGGGGCAGAGGCAGAGAGCAGAAGCTCCTGTCTGACACTCCTGGCCCCCCACTCCCTTGGGCAGCAGAAAGTGCTCCAGCGTCGGGGTGTTAGCTGAGACTCACCCCTGGGTGTCTCATGGCCGATCCAGGCCCTGGTGTGAGCTCCTGGGTCCAGGTGCTGTCTCACCTGCTTTGAGCCCCTCTGTGCTACTGTCTCCTGGGTGCTTTTTCTGGCTGCTCTGCCTTCCTGGAGTTGGAGTTGCCCTGTGTTGCCCCCCTTGGCGTGTCAGCCAGCCCTGGCTGAGGGTGCAGCTGTCCCTATCGTTTGGCCCTTTCCGCCCCCATCAGCGGTCGGCATCCCCAGAGTGGGGCCCTCTGGAGGGTGGGCCTGTCCCGGGGTGCTTCTGGTTTGAAGGCGTGGTCTCTGAGACGCTGGCCCTCCGGTGGCTGCTAGTACATTTTATTGGAATCTCAACTAGGTAGCAAAACCTGTAGCTGTGTTCTGTGTTGCCCTCGCCACATTCACAGACAGCACAGATAGAGGATGTTCCTGTCCCCGTGGAAAGTTCTGGGAGACAGGACTCTTCTGGAGGCTCCCTTCTCCTCCTCCGTGGTGGAAGTGCTCTTGGTGTGACTTCTCCCTGGGTTGAGGCTCCTAGTCCTCCTCGGCCTGCTCTTTCCACCTGGGCAGTTGGGGCTGCTCGGGGGCTCCCCACCTTGGCCCATGGGGTGCGCTCCCCACCTCTGCAGGGACCTCCCTCCCTGAGGCTTGCCATCTCTCCTGGGCTTGGGGTTGGGTCCTAAGGGGCAGCTTCCCCGCAGGGAAAGCTTCTGGGGCTCCCCTGTGACCTCAGTCCCCTCTGGGTTGTGTGTCACTTCCTGTAGGCTTGGAGATGCCCATCTCTGTGTAGAGGAGGCTTGTCGGAAGGCTTAGGTGTCCCTGAGTCTGCACCACCGCTGCACCTGACGTGTAATTCCTTTCTGCGTGGGTGCAGGTAGCCCCGCCTCCACCGAGGTTTCCTCCCCACCCCATATCTGTTGGAGTTCTCGCCTCTCCTGGTCCTCTCCGGCGGTGCTCTCTGCCCCACACCTCTAACGCTTTTCGGTGTTGGCACTACGGGTTAGTAGTAATATCTTCTTTGGTTTCAGGATTCTCGTCTGGAGTAAACTTATCAGAGGTCGAAGGCCGTCTTCTGCTTGGGGTCCAGCCCTCTGTAAGGGTCGGTGGGTTTGGTTTTCCCAGGTGTAGGCACCTTCCATTTGCCCCATCCCACTTCCCCTCTGTCCCTTACAACTTCACCGTGTGTACACGGTATCCGGCTCCTCTCCGTGGGGTGCAAAGTTCTCTGTCTCCTGACTTGTCTGGGCGTGATCTCTCCCTGTGTTAGGATTCTGGTCACCTGTGTGCTTGACTCCTCTGGGGGAATCGTGGTCTCTGGGTCTAAGGCCTCGTCCCCAGCAGTCAGCCTGACTCGACCACATGCCGTTTTCCAGCTCTAAGAAATCCTTTTGAGTGTCGTTTAGGGGAAAAGGTGTTTCATGCCCTAGGAATTTTCCACTTCCTGGGTCAGAGGCGTGAAAAAAGTGCATCTGTTTCCTTGGTCAGAAACTTCTAGAGTTCTCTCATGGGCCAGACCTGTGCTGGGCAGTCAAGGCCAGAGGAGGAGAACAACGGGGCCTGGTCCCCGTCCCCGGATAGCTGCTGCCTCTTCCCCCTTGCCATCCACACATCCGACAGTCCCGGCCTCGTTCGTGGCCCTCATCAGCCGGGGGGTAAACGTGTGTTTCTTCTCGCTCTCTCCCAGCAGCGTCTGTCTCCAGGAGAGTATGAAGAGAGTGCGTCTGTAGGGCAGGGAAATGGCGGACAAGCGCAAACTCCAAGGTACCAGGCTTCCCGCCAGTGCGCCGCGCTCGCTCCTTGGAACTCTTCTTCGGGCGCCTGCTGCCTCGGCAGGATGCTCAAGTCTCCTTTCCTCCCCGCCAGGTGAGATTGACCGCTGCCTCAAGAAGGTGTCCGAGGGCGTGGAGCAATTTGAAGATATTTGGCAGAAGGTACCGGGGCTGGGCCTAAAAATCCAGGTGCACCTCCAGGGATGGGCGAACAGGACAAGGCTGGGGAGATCCTGAGTGTGGACCAGGAGAGCGCCTGCCTGTCCAGGTGCTAAGGACCTCAGAGAAGCAGCTCTGGGGTGGCTTGGTGGGCATGGGGGGTGGGTCCCCCAGAGTCCCCGGCCCACAGAGAGACTGGAGTCTTCCCCTGCAGAGGGCCGTCGGGCAGCCAGAACCGCACTGACGCCTGCATTCTCTCCGTCCCGCAGCTCCACAATGCAGCCAACGCGAACCAGAAAGAAAAGTATGAGGCTGATCTAAAGAAGGAGATTAAGAAGCTTCAAGTGAGGGGGCTGGGGGCCTGGACTCCTGTGTCCTGAGGGCGGCGGGAACAGGGAGCGTGGACTGCTGGGTCCCGGGAAGCTGAGGGCTGGAGAGCTGGGTGCCAGGCTGCCCTGAGGCTGCCTGACCGTCTTGCTGTTGCCTCCTCCAGCGGCTGAGGGACCAGATCAAGACATGGGTAGCGTCCAATGAGATCAAGGACAAGAGGCAGCTCATAGACAACCGCAAGCTCATTGAGACGGTAGGAGCCCGGGATTGGGGCCTGAGAGGCGGGGGTGGCAGGAGTCCTGGGGCTCCAGAGGCCCTGAGAAGGAGGACCCAGGGAAGGCAGGCGGCGGCCCCTGGGGCTCCGGTGTGTGCTCCCCCGCCCTGAGTCAGCTGCTCTCCCGCCTTCGGGACCCCCGCCAACGGCGCTCTCCGCAGCAAATGGAACGATTCAAAGTTGTGGAGCGAGAGACCAAGACCAAAGCCTACAGCAAGGAGGGCCTGGCCTGGCGCAGAAGGTGGACCCCGCCCAGAAGGAGAAGGAGGAGATTTTTAGTGTATATGAATGCAAGGGATTTCTGTGTGTTAATTTTATATCCTGCAATTTTACTATATTCATTGATTAGCTCTAGTAATTTTCTGGTGGAGTCTTGTGGGTTTTCTATGTAGAGTATCATGCCATCTGCAAACAGTGAGAGTTTTACTTCTTCTTTTCCAATTTGGATTCCTTTTGTTTCTTTTTTCTGCTCTGATTGCTGCAGCCTAAACTTCCAAAACTATGTTGAATAGTAGTGGTGAAAATGGGTACCCTTGTCTTGTTCCTGACTTTAGGGGAGATGTTTTCAATTTTTCACCATTGGGGATAATGTTTGCTGTGGGTTTGTCATATATAGCTTTTATTATGTTCAGGTATGTTCCTTCTAGGACTGTAGCCTACCAGTCTCCTCCATCTGTGGAATTCTCCAGGCAAGAGTACTGGAGGGAGTTGCCATTTCCTTCTCCAGGAGATCTTCCCAACCCAGGGATTGAACCCGGGTCTCCCACATTGCAGGCAGACGCTTCACCATCTGATCCAACAAGGAAGACTAACTTTCTGGAGGTTTTTGTTAAAATCATAAATGGATGTTGAATTTTTTCAAAGGCTTTCTATGCATCTATTGAGATAATCATATGGCTTTTATTTTTCAATTTTTTAATGTGATGTATTACAGTGATTGATTTGTGAATATTGAAGAATCCTTGCATCCCTGGGATAAAGCCCACTTGGTCATGATGTATGATGTTTTTAATGTATTGTTGGATTCTGATTGCTAGAATTTTATTAAGGATTTTTGCATCTATGTTCATTAGTGATATTGGCCTGTAGTTTTCTTTTTTTGTGGTATCTTTGTCAGGTTTTGTAAAAAGCAGAGACATTACTTTGCCAACAAAGGTCCATCTAGTCAAAGCTACGGTTTTCCAGTAGTCATGCATGGATGTGAGAGTTGGACTCTAAAGAAAGCTGAGTGCCCAAACATTGTTACTTTTGAACTGTGGTGTTGGAGAAGAGTATTAAGAGTCCCTTGGACTGCAAGGAGATCAAACCAGTCAATCCTAAAGGTGATCAGTCCTCAATATTCCTTGGAAGGATTGATACTGAAGCTCAGTATCTTTGTCAGGTTTTGTAAAAAGCAGAGACATTACTTTGCCAACAAAGGTCCATCTAGTCAAAGCTACGGTTTTCCAGTAGTCATGCATGGATGTGAGAGTTGGACTCTAAAGAAAGCTGAGTGCTCAAACATTGTTACTTTTGAACTGTGGTGTTGGAGAAGAGTATTCAGAGTCCCTTGGACTGCAAGGAGATCAAACCAGTCAATCCTAAAGGTGATCAGTCCTCAATATTCCTTGGAAGGATTGATACTGAAGCTCCAATACTTGGCTGCTGATGCGAAGAACTGACTTATTGGAACAGACCTGATGCTGGGAATGATTGAAGGCAGGAGGAGAAGGGGATGACAGAGAATAAAATGGTTGCATGGCATCACTGACTCAGTGGACAGGAGTTTGAGCAAGCTCCAAGAGTTGATGATGGACAGGGAAGCCTGGTGTACTGCAGTCCATGGGGTTTCAAAGTGTTGGACATGACTGAGCAACTGAACTGAATGGAAAGGTCTTCTACCGGGTCACCTTTGGGAGACTGAAACAAAGACACACATCTAGTATAGCTCACCTCATTTGTGCATGTTCAGTTTGTCAGAAGTGTCTTACTCTTTCCAAGCCCATGGACTATGGCCCACCAGGATCCTCTGTCCATGTGATTATTTTGGCAAAAATATTGGAGTGGGTTGCCATTTCCTCCTCCAGGAAATATTCCTGAGTCAAAGATAAAACTGTCACCTCCTGTGTCTCCTGCACTGGCAAGTGGAGCCTTTACCACTGTGCAAACTGGATAGCCATAGCTCATCTCACATTGTTTTATATGATTGGTCTTATGTCTATGTCTACTACCAGATTCTAAGAACTTTAGATTTTATGTGCTGTGCTTAGTTGCTCAGTCATGTCCAACACTTTGCGACCCCATGGACTATAACCCACCAGGCTCTTCTGTCCATAAGAATTCCCCAGGAAAGAATATTAGAGTGGGTTTCCATGCCTTTCTCCAGGGGATCTTTGCAACCCAGGGGTTGAACCCCAGTCACCCACATTGCAGGTGGGTACTTTACCATCTGAGTCACCAGGGGAGCCCTTGAGATACTAAGGTGAGTAGAATTTTGAGATGGCTCCCAAGATTCCTGTCTCCTCGTGTACTTGCTCTCAATAATCCTCTCATCTTGAGCGTGGGCAGAACCTGTGAATATGAGGAGGTAGCCACTCCTTTGATTAAATTACATTATAAGGTGAGATGATAATTACATTTGACTGTAAAGAACTTTGTTTTAGATGACTGCAGAGATTCCCCTGCTGAAACTTGAAGAAGCAGGGCACCATGAATTCTACAAATGCAAGGAAATGAATTCTGCTAACAATCAAGTGATTTTGGAAGTAGATCCTATGCCTCAGATGAGACTCCAGACTTTACCAACACTTTGACCCTGGCCATGTGAGAATTTGATTACCCAGCTAAACTACAGCCTCACTCCTGACTCAAGGAAACTGTGGGATAATAAATATATGTTGTTTAAAGTTCTCAAGCTTGTGATATTTGTTACACAGCATAGAAAAAACTATTATAGACATGTATATGTTCTTTTAAAAATTATGTAATATTTCAATTGCCAAAATGTTAGAGAATAATGTAACTAGTATCATGTATACAATATGAAGCTTGAAATAAAATTCATAAAATTATGAATAATGTTGATATCATCTGTGTAGCCCTTCTTAATTCTGTTTCCATTATGTCCTCTTGAGAACCCACACTGTCCTGAAGATGGTATTCAGCATTTCTGTGCATTTTAGAAAGCTTTATTTCACTATATGTATGTCCAAAGATAATATACTATTGTTTCTTTTTACTTGATCAAATAAATAAATTTATATTAAAAAAACTTAATGATTTTTTATGTTAGTTTCGCTTTTTAATATTGTCTAATTTTACATTGTGGACAAACTAGCAAATATTTGGTTAGTTGCTACGACAGAAATACTTAACGCTTACTGAGCAAGTATGTACTCCACCACACCTGCCAGGCTCTAGCAGTTGTGTCATGCCATGTGACAAATTTTGACCTATGGCCTGTTAGTGGAAGTTGCCTGTGTCATTGCTGGGCTAAAGTACTGAAGAACTTCTGCAGGACATTCAGCTTATCTATCCCCTGTCTTAGCAACCAAGGAAGCTGCCTGTTAACATGATTGAACCTAGGATGGAAACAGCCTGGATTTCTGAGACTCTGTATGGATGATTGCTGGTTTGCAACACTTATGAACATTGCACAGGACTTTTTGTGAGTAAGAAATAAAACTTTACTGTGTAAAGCCAGTATAATTTATTATTGTGGCATACGTAGCCTAAACTACTCTGTCTGATACAGAAGCATACAAGTTCATGTATTTTATTCTCATGTGTTCCTTTTTATAGCTTATCCTTATTAAGCCCTTTGTCTTACACTCTGTAACACTGATATTGCTATATCAATTTACTTTTGATTAGTATGTTCCTCTATACTTCTGATCATCTCATTATTTTCAAGCCTTTGTTTTATTTATTGCATGTCTCTTCTAAGAAACTGGTTATATTTTAAAATCAGATCTCATAGTTCTTTTTCTTCTGTTAGTAGTTTAATCCACTTATACTATTGGGATTACTGATAGATTTAGACTTATTCTATGATTTTATTGTTATCAAGCCATTTAGTTTCAATTTTAATGAAAGAACCACAGTTAATTATCAATTGGTATTATAGTCAGTAGCTCATTAAATTTGCTAGTCTATTAAAAAAAAACATTTTCTGTCTTCAGTGCTGTTTTTACACAAGAGGCTTTTCCCGTTGGACTCATCATTCATCTTGATGAGGTATGTATACTGCTTTCCTTTTTTTTTTTCTTCAGTGAAGGTCTGTAGATAGAAATCTCCATTAGACTCTTCTATGTCTGAAAATGTCTTTATTTTGTATGTCACCTTGAATGATAGCTAGGTATAGCATTAAGTTATTTTTCTATAGCATTTCTGATATTACTTCACTAACTTCTGGTGTCTATAATTGCAGATGACAGGTTAGCTCTTAATTCAACAATTATTCCCTTGTAGGTAATTTGCCTTTTCTTTACAGCTTCTTCCAAGATTCTTCTTTATCAGATATTCTGAAATTATACTACAATATGTCTAGAATTTAAAAAAAAATCTAGTATTTGAATTTAAATTTTGCTCTGAGAGTTCTGATTTTTAGTTCTTTCAAAAATGTTTTTTAGCTTTGTTGAGATAAAGTTGACAAATAAAATTGTAAGATATTTAAAGTGTACATGGCGATGACTTGATATATATACACATTGTGAAAGGATTACCACATCAAGTTAATGAAAGCATCCATCACCTCATGTATTTGTTTTTATTTAAAACATTTTTGTTTTGGTAAGAATACAAGTTCTACTCTCTGACTTCCCTGGTGGCTCACATGGTGAAGCATCTGCCTACAATGCAGGAGACCTGGGTTCGATCCAAGGGTTGGGAAGATCTCCTAGAGAAGGAAATAGCAATCCACTCCAGTACTACTGCCTGGAAAATCCCGTGGACAGAGGAGCCTGGTAGGTACAGTCCAAGGGGTCGCAAAGAGTCGGACATGACTCAGCGACTTCACTTTCTACTCTCTTAGAAAATTTTAATTATATGAGTAGTGTTATCAACTATAGTCACCATGTTATACATTAAGAGTTTCTTTTAAAAATTATTTATTATTATCATTGTTTTCTTCAGCCATGCCTTGGCTTGTGGGATCTTAATTCCCTGACTAGGGATTGAACCCGGGCTCTTGGCAGTGAAAGCACAGAGTCCTAAGCACTGGACAGCCAGGGAATTTCTGTACATTAAGATTCTCTTAAAACTGAAGGTTTGCTCTGTCTCCTTGATGGTGGAATATGTACATAAATTATTTGGAATAATTCTCTATGGGAGTTTGTTCTCTTCTCCTTCATTTATTTAATTATTCAACCATTTTAATAAATAAATGGACTCAATATTTATTTTAGACTTTGTGTGATAATCCAATTGTTACTTTATTCCATTAGTCAACTTGTTCCCATGCACTGTATTTATTTTTATCTGAGAAATTGTGAATTGTGGCATGAATCAGATCTTCTTTGCTTTGGTTTCCAGAAAACATAGAGCTACATTTGTGGCCTTGCAAAAATTGTTCAGAAATGGATACATTTTAACATTAATCTGACTTGCTTCTCCATCCTCTGTCTGTAGTCTCATTTCTCTCCTCTACACTTTCTTCTAATTCATATTATCTTACTGGGTTTTATGAAAGTTTTATAGGCCACTTTACATTTTTTTTTTCCTGAAAGAAGGCCAGAAGTAGCTACCTGTACTTATTTACCTTCCTTCTTTGTATCATTATGTGCTTATTCCATCCCTTTCCACATAATAAGGGACCACTGCCAATGCTCTCTCTGGAATCCTGGCTCCAGGACCCTACTCCTGGCCACTGCTGGACCTGGCTTTCTGTGAACTGGCCCTGTAGAGCTGTGTGAGGTGTTGGACATCTCACTGGCCAGGCTTCACATCTGGGTCTCTTGCTGGCAGGACTGGGGGTTGGATGGAGCAAGATTTATCTTCCATGAAACTTGTTGGAATTTCACGGTCTTTTTTGATTTTTGACTCATTGTTTCTGTTTCTTAAAAAGACATTTTATTAAGGTATGCTTGACATACAAAAAGTGAACACATATAATGTATACAACTTGATCAGTTTGGAGATAAATATACATCTGTGGAACCATTACCACAATCAAGGTCATAAAAGCATACATCCTCCAAAGGTTTCCTCTCAACACCTTTTATTAAAAAACTATTTTTTCTTTTGTGATAAGAGCACCTAAGATTTACCTTCTTAGAAAAATTTTAAGTATACAAGTATACTAGGTATACTACAATTTAGTAGTGTTAATTATAGATCCTGCTTTGTAGATTTCTAGACTTTATTCACCCTGCATAACTGAAACTTGGTACCCTTTGACTCAGGGCTTCCTGGGTGGCTCAGCAGTAAAGAATTTGCCTGTAGCGTAGGAGACACAAGAAATGCCAGTTCAGTCCTTGGGTGGGGAAGATTCCTCTGGGGGAGGACATGGCCACTCCAGTATTCTTGCCTGGAAAAGCCCATTGACAGAAGAGGCTGGTGGGTTGCAGTCCGTGGGGTCGCAAAGACTCAGACATGACTGAAGCAATTTAGCAACACACCTTTGACTCACAATTTCCCATTTCTCCCTTCCCTCAGTCCCTGGTAACCACCTGCTCCTATCTGTGTGGCAATTTCTCTATAATGTGAGGCTCATTCAGTATTTCTTCTTCTGTGAGTGGTTTGTTTTACTTAGCATATGTCCTCCAAGATCATTTGTTATATAAATAGCAGGATTTTCTTCCTTTTTTATGGTTGGATATATGTATGTCTGAGCACCGAATAGTTGATGCTGTTGAGCTGTGGCGTTGAAGACTTTTGAGAGTCCCTTGGACTGCAAGGAGATCCAACCAGTCCATTCTGAAGGAGATCAGTCCTGGGATTTCTTTGGAAGGAATGATGCTAAACCTGAAACTCCAGTACTTTGGCCACCTCATGCAAAGAGTTGACTCATTGGAAAGACTCTGATGATGGGAGGGATTGGGGGCAGGAGGAGAAAGGGACGACAGAGGATGAGATGGCTGGATGGCATCACTGACTCGATGGACGTGAATCTGAGTGAACTCCGGGAGTTGGTGATGGACAGGGAGGCCTGGCGTGCTGCGATTCATGGGGTCGCAAAGAGTTGGACACGACTGAGCGACTAAACTGAACTGATATGTGTGTATAATGGATTATGCATATAAATTATATATAAATCAGTTATATACATTTAATTATGCTAATACATATATAATGCAATATGTATATGAATTTATATTTTATATGAATGATGAACAGTGTCCAGGTCTTGGCTATTGTAAATATGCTGCAATGTACATAGGAGTGCAGATTTCTCTTCAAGATTGATTTCCTCGCTTTCAGATACATACTCAGAAGTGAGGCTGTTGAATTATACAGTAGTTCTTCTTCTTTTTTTTTTAATATTTGAGGAGCCACATAGATTTCTATTTCTTTACAGTTAGTTATTGGAGCGTTACCTCATTCTTGGTGATTCTTGTATCTTTGTGTTCTTGCTTTGGAATCTGCATTTGAGTAAGTGGACTCTTCTTCCAGAGGGAAAGATGGTCTACATGTCAGCTCAGTTCAGGGTACTGGATGAAACAGTTGGCAGCATCTGGAGGTGTGGGGTTTTGCTATCTGGTTTCTTGGTGGGTGAGGTGGACACTGCCTGTGGTCTAAGGATGCCACTGGCTGGGTCCCGAGCGGACCTCTATGTAAGTGAAGGAGCCAGGTGGGCTCCCTGCTCAGGTTGGGGTCAAGCAGGGCACCTCTCCCAGGTCAGAAGAGGCTTCAGGGTGGTGCTCCCTGGCAGGGCGGCACCAGAAATTGGATTGTGCCTTTGGGCAGAGTTCCAGGCTGTGCTCCTTGCACTCCAGGTTGGATGAGGTGTCGGTCGTTCTCCTCGATTGGATGTTGCGGAGGGCTGGGTGCTGAGTTCAGGCAGGGTCACGCGCGGTTTCGCAGATGAAGGCGCACAGGGAGCTGTGTTCTGAGATCAGGGGGAAATGCGCACCGTGCCGAGTTGTGCAGAGCCACAGGCGGGCCTCACGGGCAGGTAGGCAGTTGGGTTTGATGGGCAGGGAAGCCGTGGCTCTTCTGTAGCTGGGCGGGGTTAGAGGCTGGGCTGCTCAGGCAGCAGGCTGGGTCTTGGTTCTGGCGTCCCTTTCGGGTGTGATCGCAGACTTGGCTCGGTGATTGGGCGGAGCCAAAAGCTGGATTCCCTATTTGGACGAGGCCGCACGCTGCGTTCAGCAGTCTGGCAGGGGCCAGATGCTGGTCTCAGGGGTAGGCTGGGCTCCGAGGCTGCTCAGGGTCATTGCTTTGGTTTCCTGGTAAAGGGGCAGCGGCTCTGCTCAGTAGTTGGGCGTGGCTGCTGGCTTAGCTCCTGACCCGGCGGCAAGATGTGCTCCACAGCTTTCAGATGTGTCTCGGGGGTGGAACCTGGAGACTGCGCTCTGCTATTAGGCAGGTCTGTGCATCCCATACGAATGGCTAACAAACACATGAAAAGATGCTCAACATCACTCATTATCAGAGAAATGCAAATCAAAACCACAATGAGGTACCATTTCACACCAGTGAGAATGGCTGCCATCCAAAAGTCAACAAGCAATAAATGCTGGAGAGGGTGTGGAGAAAAGGGAACCCTCTTACACTGTTGGTGGGAATGCAAATTAGTACAGCCACTATGGAGAACAGTGTGGAGATTCCTTAAAAAATTGCAGATAGAACTGCCTTATGATCCAGCGATCCCACTGCTGGGCATACACACCGAGGAAACCAGAATTGAAAGAGACACGTGTACCCCAATGTTCATTGCGGCACTGTTTATAATAGCCAGGACATGGAAGCAACCTAGATGTCCATCCACAGATGAATGGATAAGAAAGCAGTGGTACATATACGCAATGGAGTATTACTCAGCTATTAAAAAGAATACATTTGAATCAGTTCTAATGAGGTGGATGACGCTGGAGCCGATTATACAGAGTGAAGTAAGCCAGAAAGAAAAACACCAATACAGTATACTTACACATATATATGGAATTTAGAATGATGGTAATGATAAACCTGTACGCAAGACAGCAAAAGAGACACAGATGTATAGAACGGCCTTTTGGACTCTGTGGGAGAGGGAGAGGGTGGGATGAGTTGGCAGAGTGGCAATGTAACATGTATGATATCATAAGTGAAACGAATCACCAGTCTAGGTTTGATGCAGGATGCAGGATGCTTGGGACTGATGCACGGGGATAATCCAGAGAGAGGGTGTGGGGCAGGAGGGGGGAGGTGGGGGTCGGGATTGGGAGTTCATGTACACTCGTGGCTGATTCATGTCAATGTATAGCAAAACGAATACAGTATTGTAAAGCAAAACAAACTAAAAAATAAAAATCAATTTAAAAAAATGTTAAAAAAAATAAATAAAATTCATAATAATTAGGGCTTCCCTGATAGCTCAGCTGGTAAAAAATCTGCCTGGATTTCAGGAGACCCTGGTTCAATTCCTGGGTCAGGAATATCCCCTGGAAAAGGGATAGGCTACCCACTCCAGTATTCTTGGGCTTTCCTGGTGGTTCAGCTGGAAAAGAATCTGCCTGCAATGAGGGAGACCTGGGTTCAATTCCTGGATTGGGAAGATCCCTGGAGAAAGAATAGCTGCCCACTCCAGTACTGGCCTGAAAAATGCCATGAAGTATAGTCTTTGGGGTGGCAAAGTGTCTGTAAATAATTATGATTTTTTTTGTCTTCATTTTGCTTTTCCCTGTCCCCTTTCTGTCTCAGGGGAAAAAAAAATCCAAAGTAATTTTTTTAATGAAAATACCCACTTAATATGGGCATAAAATAGGTAAATGTATTAAATAGATGAATAAGCATAGCTGAATGTATTATTACAATACAAAAGGTTTTTGTTGTTTTTTACTGAAGTGGCAACAACTGAACATTTCCCCACTATGAGGAATGGAGACAGAGCAAAAGAGAGAGAGAGGAACAAGGACAATAGCACTGATGATAGCAAGGCATGTATTGAGAAGTAGCAGTGATGAGTATGGAGTAAAAAAAAAGGAAATCCATTATCTTTCTGCCTCCTTATCTCCCATAGTCCTGGGTATCCAAAAGAATCTTATGTAATTGAACCTGTGATTTAATTAGTCAGATGTTTCATCATCTTCATCTTTCTCCTCTTTGAGCCTTAGAGAAAAATAAATTAGCAATAAAGCAATCAGATTATCCTGTTAACTGGGTAAGTTCTAACATGCCAGAATGTATAGTAGTTGAGGGGCTCCTCCTTTGTAATAAAGCTGTCAGTGCTGACATTCCCAGATTCATGGTCTCCTCCTTCCTCCTTTAACAGGGTAAGGGGATTATGCAGATGAGTCATAACACTGTGTCTGCCTAGGAAATCTTGTCTTGTGTGCCTGGCATACTCTGAATTTGTTTCTATACCACTGAATGCCCACAGCTCAGAACTGTGTCTAGGGAATAAACACCTTAACAAAGCTGTTTAGCAGCTCCACTAAATGGTTCTGGCAGGCACAAACTTCTGAGTGGATGGGAGAAAGCTTCCTCTCCTTCTCTGTTCTTCTATTCTTATTTAAGTCTCTTTACGTTTTTTTTTTTTTTCTCTCTCTCTCTCTCTTTTCCTTTCTGTTTATCTGTTTGCTTCTTAAATGTCTATTTTTCACTCCATCTGTCTCCTCTATAGACTAAGTTTTTGTTCATATTATATATGAGCATGAAGATTTTTTAAGCATGGATATTTCCTTAGAATTCTTTCCCTTAAAGTGAAGAATCATTTTAATTTTTAGCTTTGCTAGCCCTGGGAGAAGAAAGATGTTAGGAATGGGGCTGTGTTTGCCACCAAATA
Source organism: Aepyceros melampus (assembly GCA_006408695.1). Classification (NCBI taxonomy): domain Eukaryota; kingdom Metazoa; phylum Chordata; class Mammalia; order Artiodactyla; family Bovidae; genus Aepyceros; species Aepyceros melampus. The sequence continues at coordinate 182,968 of SJXQ01010152.1, read as the reverse complement.
GTCATTAATCAGCCTTACATTACAAAGCCTTTTAAACTGTGGTCTAGAGTTAAAATTTTATTCTGAATGTGATGAAGAATCTTTACAGGGTTTTGAGCAGAAATAGAACATAATTTGATTTATACTTTAAAATATCAAGCTTTGGTTTAATGTGTAAAGAATATATGTTAAAGAAGGTAGAAGGTAAGAATGGAAGCAAAGAGATACACTAGAATGTTGATACAGAAATTGACACAGCTAAGATCCTGGCTAGAACTCAGTGCTATTATTTTTGCAATTTTGTCCTTACTTAGCTTCAAATAGTAAGTGTCTTATTATTTTTTTTTTTTTAAGCCACCATAAGTGGCTTACCTTTCTCGACCTTCTTATTGTTTCCCTGTGGATATTATAGTTTTTCAGGTATTTTTTTCCAACAATGTCATCTACTTTAGAGCTTTGTGGAGTAGGTATATTTGCAACAATTTCCTCGGCATCTCTTAGAGATTATGAAGAGTTATACAAAGTAAACCTTTTTCTGAAGATAAGAGTTTCAGTTTAAAGAAGGTTCTTAAGTTTTCTTTAAGGAAGAATCAGACACTGAAGCCACACTATTCAGTCTAAATTTGTATTTAATTCTTATTTTACAATAGAGTTAACAACAATACATTCCCCTGATAGCAACAGCATATAGAAAATGAAGTGAGATCTTAAGGAATTTTCTGTAGTGGTTTTGCCTAGATGAATCACTCAGTGGCATTCTGTCATTTTTTTTATCCTACGGGGAGAAACAAATGTCTAAGAAGGCATTATCTTTTTTGCATGTTTTCTAGCAAATTATTTAACACTCCTAGAAATAAAATATCAAACACAAATTCATAAAAATTACAGGTCTGCTCTAAGACTTTTAGTACAAAATAAATAAATTTAACTTCTAGATAATTTGTGAAACAAAATGTTGGAATGATTAGTAAGCTTAATATTTGACTAGCATTATTTCATATATGTTTCAGAAATTTAAAATTTTCTTATGATCAAGGCTTTTAGATATTAAGCCATGTACTCAAACTGACCTAATCATATGTAATCATTTAAGATTATTGAATTAAATTAAAATCTCATATTTTAAGGCAATAGATTAACCATAAAATTGTCACTTTGTCTAGTTATCAAAATATTTTCATATAATTTTAACTTGATTCAAACTATATTTACATAAAGTGTTAGTTGCACAGTTGTGTCCAACTCTTTGTCACCCCATGGACTGTAGGCTGCCAGACTCCTCTGTCCGTGGGTTTCTCCAGGCAAGAATATGGGAGTGGGTAGCCATTTTCTTCTCCAGAGGATCTTATGACCCAGGGATCAAACCTGGATCTCCTGCACTGCAGGCAGATTCTTTACCATCTGGGCCACCAGGGAAGCCAGTATTTACATAAATAGTTTATAGTGATATAGTGAAATCGTTCAGTCGTGTCTGACTCTTTGCGACCCCATGGACTGTAGCCTACCAGGCTCCTCTGTCCATGGGATTTCCCAGGCAATAGTCCTGGAGTGGATTGCCATTTCCTTCTCCAGGGGATCTTCCCAACCCAGGGATAGAACCGGGTCTCCCACATTGTAGACAGATGCTAGGGAGTGGGTAGCCATTTTCTTCTCCAGAGGATCTTCATGACCCAGGGATCAAACCTGGATCTCCTGCACTGCAGGCAGATTCTTTACCATCTGGGCCACCAGGGAAGCCAGTATTTACATAAATAGTTTATAGTGATATAGTGAAATCGTTCAGTCGTGTCTGACTCTTTGCGACCCCATGGACTGTAGCCTACCAGGCTCCTCTGTCCATGGGATTTCCCAGGCAATAGTCCTGGAGTGGATTGCCATTTCCTTCTCCAGGGGATCTTCCCAACCCAGGGATAGAACCGGGTCTCCCACATTGTAGACAGATGCTTTACTGTCCGAGCCACAAACTTATTCAAATATAGATTTGGAAACACTTCAAATAGGCCTGTAGTGAAGTGAAAGTCACTCAGTCGTGTCCGACTCTGTGACCCCATGGACTGTATGGTCCATGGAATTCTCCAGGCCAGAATACTGCAGGAGGTAGCCGTTCCCTTCTCCAAGGGATCTTCCTAACCCAGGGATCAAATCCAGGTCTCCAATATGGCAAGATTCTTTAATAGCTGAGCCACCAGGGAAGCCCTCAAATAGGCCTAATTTAAGCTTTTGTGCTAGCTGACAATAAAAGATACTTCTGGATAGATATGAAATTCTATAAATGCATATTGTCTCTCATACTGCAATTTATGGATGTTTTCTTGTGTCTAAGAATACAATTCCCTAGTGTGAGTATCTCTTAAATCCTACAACCAACAACATTCAAGCTTTTTGTTGTTGTTGTTCTTGTTCTTTTTGTTATATTCCCCATTCATATAAATTCAACTGCTACTTTACAATATGTATCACTAGATCCGTCTTCACAAGTTACTTTGTATTTAATTCTACAGTACACACTTGTAGGTTTTCTTCATGAATTGTAAATATTATATATGCAAAAATAAATTTTCCCCTTTCCATCTTATTTTCTGCCCTGTTCTTTTAAGCCTTGGATGGTGACCACACCAAGCAACCACTCAGAGGACAAAAAAATCTTAATGTCAACTGTTGGTTCTCCTTCAACTCCATTTTTGGTAAATCAACAAAATATCCTGATTTTACTTCAGAAATGTGACTCAATTACCTACTCGCTTTTCTACCTCCAATGATACTGTTTCAGTTTAGATCCTCATCATGCCTCTTCAGATTGTTGCAAAGGATTCCAAAAGGGTTTCCTTGATACTAGGTTTTTCCTCTTGGCAAAATGGTTAAACATGATCTTCTTTTTGACAGAAGAAATAGTTAAAATTTTCTATATATAAATTTTATATATATAT
>SJXQ01010152.1:116814-179592 GCA_006408695.1 Aepyceros melampus | reverse complement strand
CATCTATAGTAATGATCAAGGACTTCCCTGGTGGCTCAGAGGTTAAAGCGTCTACCTCCAATGCGGGAGACCCGGGTTCGATCCCTGGGTCGGGAAGATCCCCTGGAGAAGGAAATGGCAACCCACTCCAGTATTCTTGCTTGGAGAATCTCACGGACTGAGGAGCCTGGTGGGCTGCAGTCCATGGGGTCACAAAGAGTCGGACATGACTGAGTGACTTTACTTACTTACTTACTTATAGTAATGATCACCATAGTAAATTTCATTAACATCTATTATTACACATCCTTACAATTTTTTTTTCCTCCTTCAGAAATTTTAAGATCTACTCTAAGCAATTTTTAACTGTACAAGGGCTTTTGTTTTTGTATCTTGGTAAAGATGTAGAACAGTCTTCATTTTTCTCACATATTAGAAACATTTTAAATTACAGTACAGTCTCTGTGAGTCATATCAAGGGTAAAATTGGGAAAGCCCAATAAAGCTGAATGGAGAGAATCCTTCATGATAAAACACTTGCTGAGAGATCCTGTTTAAGCACTTTGCTCAACAAACTTGAAAGGCCATGTGGGTCCCTGAGACAAGGAGTCATTCTGACTCAGGACCTAAAAGAATTCTATTCTGTACTTCTTGCTCAGACTGTGCCCATAAAGGGCCTCAAAAAGAGAGGTCCTTGATGAATGATCAATAGTAAAATCCTAACAGAGAGGAAATTACTTTGTGAAGCAGTAGTGGGGAGTATTTTCTTTTTAATCAGAGTACATTACTGGAATTAAAAGATGTGCTATACTATACTAGTCAGATTATTTTGTGGGAGGCATCCATAGTTAGCAGTAGTAACATTCTCTTATCATGCTGTATTTTCTGGTGAGATTTTTGGGTCTTCAGCCTCAAGCAAATGAACAGAGCAAGGTCACAGAGAGACTTAGGAGGATGGAGGTAAGTTATCCTGTAGAGGAGTATAGAATAATCTCTGTTTGTTTCCAAGGCAAATCATTCAATATCACAGTAATCCAAGTCTATTCTCCAACCAGTAAGCTGAAGCTGAATGGTTCTTTGAAGACCTAAGACCTTTTAGAACTAACACCCAAAAAAGATGTCTTTTTCATTATAGGAGACTGGAATGCAAAAGTAGGAAGTCAAGAAACACCTGGAGTAACAGGCAAATTTGGCCTTGGAGTACAGAATGAAGCAGGACAAAGGCTAACAGAGTTTTGCCAAGAGAATGCACTGTCATAGCAAATACCCTCTCCCAAAAACAAAAGACAAGACTCTACACATGGACATCACCAGACGGCCAACACCAAATCAGATTTATTATATTCTTTATGGCCAAAGATGGAGAAGCTCCATACAGTCAGCAAAAACAAGATTGGGAACTGACTGTGGATCAGATCATGAACTCCTTATTGCCAAATTCAGATTTAAAATGACGAAAGTAGGGAAAACCACTAGACCATTCAGGTATGACCTAAATCAAATCCCTTATGATTATACAGTGGAATGAGAAATAGATTTAAGGGACTAGACTGATAGAGTGCCTGATGAACTATCGATGGAGGTTTGTGACATTGTACAGGAAACAGGGATCAAGACAATCCCCAAGAAAAAGAAATGCAAAAAAGTAAAATGACTGTCTGAGGAGGCCTTACAAATAGCTGTGAAAAGAAGAGAAGTGAAAAGTAAAGGAGAAAAGTCATTTGAATGCAGAGTTCCAGAGAATAGCCAGGAGAAATAAGAAGGCCTTCCTCAGCAATCAATGCAAAGATATAGAGGAAAACAACAGAATGGGAAAGTCTAGAGATCTCTTCAAGAAAATTAGAGATACAAAGGGAACATTTCAGGCAAAGATGGGCTCAATAAAGGACATAAATGGTTCGGAACTAACAGAAGCAGAAGATATTAAGAAGATGTGGCAAGAATACACAGAATAACTGTACAAAAAAGATCTTCACGACCCAGATAATCACAAGTGTGATCACTCACTTAGAGTGAGACATCCAGGACTGGGAACTCCAGTGGGCCATAGGAAGCATCACTGAGAACAAAGCTAGTGGAAGTGATGAAATTCCAGTTGAGCTATTTCAAATCCTGAAAGATGATGCTGTGAAAGTGCTGCACTCAGTCTGTCAGCAAATTTGGAAAACTCAGCAGTGGCCACAGGACTGGAAAAGGTCAGTTTTCATTCCCATCCCAAAGAAAGGCAATGCCAAAGAATGCTTAAACTACTGCACAATTGCACTCATCTCACATGTGGTAGTAATGCTCAAAATTCTCCAAATCAGGCTTCAGCAATATGTGAACTGTGATCTTCCAGATGTTCAAGCTGGTTTTAGAAAAGGCAGAGGAACCAGAGATCAAATTGCCAACATCCGCTGGATCATGGAAAAAGCAAAAGAGTTCCAGAAAAACATCTATTTCTGCTTTATTGACTATGCCAAACCTTTGACTATGTGGATCAGAATAAACTGTGGGAAATTCTGAAAGAGATGGGAATACCAGAACATCTGACCTGCCTCTTGAGAAACCTCTATACAGGTCAGGAAGCAACAGTTAAAACTGGACATGGAACAACAGATTGGTTCCAAATAGGAAAAGGAGTACATCAAGGCTGTGTATTGTCACCCTGATTATTTGATTTATATGCAGACTACATCATGAGAAACGCTGGGCTGGAGGAAGCACAAGCCGGAATCAAGATTGCTAGCAGAAATATCAATAACCTCAAATATGCAAATGACATCACCCTTATGGCAGAAAGTGAAGAAGAACTAAAAAGCCTCTTGATGAAAGTGAAAGAGGAGAGTGAAAAAGTTGACTTAAAGCTCAAATTTCTGAAAACTGAGATCATGGCATCCATCCCCATCACTTCATGTCAAATAGATGGGAAAACAGTGGCTGATCTTATTTTTCTGGGCTCCTAAATCACTGCAGATGGTGACTGCAGCCTTGAAATTAAAAGACGCTTGCTCTTTGGAAGGAAAGCTATGACCAACCAAGATAGCATATTTGAAAGCTGAGACATTGTCAACAAAGGTCCATCTAGTCAAGGCTATGATTTTTCCTGTGGTCATGTATGGATGTGAGAGTTGGACTGTAAAGCAAACTGAGTGACAAAGAATTGATGCTTTTGAACTGTGGTTTTGGAGAAGAATCTTGAGAGTCCCTTGGACTGCAAGGAGATCCAATCAGTCCATCCTAAAGGAGATCAGTCCTGGATTGGAAGGACTGATGTTGAAGCTGAAACACAAATACTTTGGCCACCTGATGCAAAGAATGACTCACTTGAAAAGACCCTGTTGCTGGGAAAGATTGAAGGCAGGAGGAGAAGGGGATGACAGAGGATGAGATGGTTGGATGCATTATCGACTCCATGGACATGAGTTTGGGTAAAATCCAGGAGCTGGTGTTGGAAAGGGAGGCTTGGTGTGCTGCTGTTCACAGGGTCACAAATAGTTGGACACGACTGATTGAAAGTACTGAACTGAACTGAGAGGACTGTAGTACCCAAACAGAAGAGCCAAGCTTAAGAAAATTAAACCCATTTTGAGGGCTGCTCCTTCTTTTGATAGGCTTCTCAGAAAACCAAAGTCATGCCCTAGTGGGTACTGCTGACTGTCTTAAAGTACATCCTATCTAATCTTGCCTCAAAGTATATGGACAGCCTCATTTCTTGCCAAGCCACCGTATTTTGTTTTTCTGATACTCTGAAATTTCCCTCATTACTATCATATGTTGAGGCTATTAGCATTATTGTTATTTACATTTTTTGTACCATATTCTGTTTATATATTGTTTTTCTGCTCAGTGACTCTGCCTTTATTAGTTAATAATCCCCTGCTCTTTCTTCAGAACCAAGTTAAAAATCTCACCTCATAAAATATTTTCCGACTCTAGAAGGAGTTATCCTTTTTGTGTTACCAAAGCAAACTATGATGTTTTATAAGCTATTATATTATTCTTTTGTCTCCAACTTTGGCAAAATTAATACAAGGCATGTTAGTTCCTCAGAAAATGTTTGTAAAATATAAATGTGTCCCAATTATCAATTTTTTAGAAGTCTTGTAAGACAGACTCTTTTATTAATTAAAATTTACCTCAAGTTAAAAAGTGTATTTTTGTAATTGAAGACTAGTATTAGGTAATTATGTTAAATAGCTACAGTCTTATTTGTAGATAATAAACACTTAAATATTAAATTTGACTATTATTATACATATATATTTATTAATATGATGATAGATAATATTTGTTTCAATGTAGAAACTTTACTCAAAAAAAAAAAAAAGAAATCTCAAGTTTTAAGGATTATAGTTTTATGGTGAGAAGAGATACAAAGATTTTCCTTTTTTGGTACTAGATAGCAATGAATCTACAGATGTTATTTTACTAAATTAAGTTTCTTCATCCATGTCATTCTGCTGAAAAGATACAAATTAAATAAATCAAAGATTCTAACTTTCAAGGAAAAAAGCATAATGTTCCCTCCAAAAAAGAAAAGGTTAAGCCTGCATGTTGTTTTCTTTGAATTCATTTTACTTGATTTTTTGTTCAGTGTATGGACTAACACTGATTGCAATGAACCTGCTCTATACAGGCCCTATGAAGATCCCTGTGGATTTGATTGTGGGGTAGGAGTCCAGCCTATATTTTTATTCTCTTTTAGAATATTTTTACAAGGAGAACAATATAATGTGATGAATTTTAAACTTAGTAAGCCATAAATAGTATTCTCAAAGCATTGCTTTCTTGTTCTCTCTTGTCAAAGTACTTTAAGGATGCATAGTTAGATGTGGCAAGACAAAAGTTGCTAAATTCAAAGAAAAGCTTCTAATGAAGTGGGTATGTATAACTACTTTTGAAAAAGCAATTTCATTCCAAAACTTGCAATAAAAGATACTAAAATTCAAGGTTCAAAATAGTTTATTAACACTTTAGAGCAAATCATTAAGCTCATCTCATTTTTGCACTATAAATAATCACTCAAAGATGACTAATTTATTGACATGTATTTGAGATTTTATACTTTGTTTTACTTAATCACAGTGACTCCGAATTTATATATTATTTTCTCCTGAGATGTTTGCTAGATCATTCTTCCTGTGCAGCCAATGACTTGTGACGTCTTATTTTCAGAAAAACCCAAATAGTGGAGGAAACAAACATTCAACTAAAGAATGGGACATGGCAAGGTTTTTGTTGTTGTTGTTGCTTGTTTTGTTTACAAATTATTCCAATAACACAGGTTTTTCTATTTACTTTTTGCTATGCTTTTTTCAAATCTCTAGAGCATGACATGTAGGCCACAAAGACCTCAAAACCAGTAAGATCAGTTTGTACTGTAACATTGCCACATAAGTAATCATTATATTGTCGTCAGTGGTTCTAGCCTGAGAAGAATAAAGACCTAAGTAAGAAAGAAGAAATTGACAAAACAAAAAAAGAGTAGATCTAATAATAAACCACACTCTTGGCCTTGGAAAAAATTAGCAAATTTAACCAACAGACAGCTAACTTATTCTACTTAGTAAGGTAGAAATCACAAATAAGCTACATAAGAAATGACAAAGGGAAATAACTATTAAAGAAACAAAAATTCCAGAAGTGTCTATTTTATAGAATTCTAGACAAACACATAAATAAACATCAATAAGAGGAAAAATTTACTTGATAAAGGCAATTTTTCAATTTACCACAATAGAAATTGTAGGCTGAAATACATTCATTAGAATAAATAGAGAAGACAATCAAGGAATTACTTCCAAAACCACCAACCCCAGTTACTTTCACAGAATTGAACTTTGAAAACCAGATAGTCCAAATGATAAATTGTTCCAAAGAATATGCAATAAAGGGAAATGTCTGAACTTATTTTCTAAAGCAATTACATCATGCAATCATCAGCAGATATTTGCCTCACAGAGAAAACAGAAGATATTGAGGAAAAACTCTTTCATCTTCCTTTGAGACATATTATTTTCTACTATTATTGTTACTGAAGATAATCATTTGCCTAGGTACTAGAACTCATTCCCATCTAACATCTCAGAATTCTATCTAGTGTTTTTCCTAATGTTTTTAATTAATGTATTTTTATTAGTAGAAATCAAGCACAAAGGCAATATGAACTGCAATATAGAATTACATTTTAGCATACTTAAATGTGACTAATTCCAATGTATTTTCTCAATTTGACTTCCTTCACCACTGCTATATTCTATCAGAATGCATATTTTAATTAGAAAAACTTACAAAACTACAAGTGCTATTTCACAGAAAACAATTTAAAATGTCTAATGACCTTCATCCCCATTCAAGTAGAAGAAATGTAAGTTAAAATGATATAAAGCATTTCTCAATTTTTAAGAACTGAAAAGGTATTTTAAAGATTCAAATTTTAATATTTATAATAGTATGGAGAAGTGAAGGCTATCATGCAAAAATGTGGAGGTTTATATGGTAATATCTATTGAATTCACAATTATGCACGACCCTTGTCATGTCAAAGCAATTCCACTGTAAGAATTTGTCTATGCATATACACACAAAACTGTGGCAATTACCTATGTGAAATATTTGCTTAAATGTTAGTATAGATGGATATAAATAGAGGCAATCTATGTTTCCATCAGTTTGGAAATGTTTAAATAGTAAGGCACATACACACATGTATACTTTATAAGTATACATATAAAAAGTATACTTAAAAAATATAAAATAGACCAAACATTCATCATAGAAAAATTGTTTCAATAATTAGTGACATATCCATAAAAAAATTATGTTCCTTGGAAAAAAAATAATTCTGTATAGGTTGATTGGTAAAAAATTCAATGATAAATTAAAATTACAGTTGCTTTAAAGTATGAAAATTATGAAGATATAAATATAAACCATATGCATGCTGTTACATGCATACAAATAGTAGGGCAAGATCCACAAAACCCACAATATTAATGACAGTAAATGATGGGATAGTTGGAGAAGTCAGGGAGTTTATTTTATTATTATCAGTCAGTTCAATTCAGTTTAGTTACTCAATTTTGTCCTATCTTGGCGACCACATGAACTGCAGCACTCCAGGGCTCCCTGTCCATCATCAACTCCCTTCCGTTCCATTCAGTCGCTCACTCCTGTCCAACTCTTTGCGAGCCCATGAATCTCAGCGCTCCAGGCCTCCCTGTCCATCACCAACTCCTGGAGTTCACTCAGACTCACGTCCATTGAATCCATGATGCCATCCAGCCATCTCATCCTCTGTCTTCACCTTCCCCTCCTGCCCCCAATCCCTCCCAGCATCAGGGTCCTTTCCAATGAGTCAACTCTTCGCATGAGGTGACCAAAGTACTGGATCTTCAGTTTTAGATCATCCCTTCCAAAGAATTCCCAGGATTGATCTCCTTCAGAATGGACTGGTTGGATCTCCTTGCAGTCCAAGGGACTCTCAAGAGTCTTCTAAGTTCTAACTGTTGCTTCCTGACCTGCATACAGACTTCTCAAGAGGCAGGTTAGGTGATCTGGTATTCCCATCTCTTTCAGAATTTTCCACAGTTTATTGTGATCCACACAGTCAAAGGCTTTGGCATAGTCAATAAAGCAGAAATAGATGATTTTCTGGAACTCTTTTGCTTTTTCCATGATCCAGCGGATGTTGGCAATTTGATCTCTGGTTCCTCTGCCTGAAAGATGATGCTGTGAAAGTGCTTCATACCATATGCCAGCAAATCAGGAAAACTGAGCAGTGGCCACAGGACTGGAAAAGGTCAGTTTTCATTCCAATTCCAAAGAAAGGCAATGCCAAAGAATGCTCTAACTGCCGCACAATTGCACTCATCTCACATGCTAGTAAAGTAATGCTCAAAATTCTCCAAGCCAGACCAACTCCCTTAGTTTACTTAAACTCATGTCCATCGAGTTGGTGATGCCATCCAACCATCTCATTCTGTGTTATCCCCTTCTCCTCCCGCCTTCAATCTTCCCCAACATCAGGGTCTTTTCGAGTGAGTCAGCTCTTTTCATCAGGTGGCCAAAGTATTGGCATTTCAGCTTCAACATCAGTCCTTCCAATGAATGTTCAAGACTGATTTCCCTTAGGATGGACTGGTTGGATCTCCTTGCAGTTCAAAGGACTATCAAAATATTTCTCCAACACCACAGTTCAAAAGCATCAGTTCTTCAGCACTCAGTGAAAGAGGAGATTGAAGGTTACAGTTTGTTATTTTGTGTGTGTGTGTGTGTGTATATACCATTTACAGTTATCAATTGTTTTAAAATAAGTTTATATTTATGATTCCCCAGTGACTCAGATGGTAAAGAATCTTCCTGCAATGAAGGAGATCTGTGTTCCATCACTGGATTGGGAATATTCGCTGGAGGAAGGATTGGCAATCCACTCCAGTATTATTGCCAATAATACTAGATCCATCTGACTGGCTGGATCTCTTTGCTATCCAAGGGACTCTCAAGAGTATTCTCCAACACCACAGTTCAAAAACATCAATTCTTTGGTGCTCAGCTTTATTTATGGTCCAACTTTCACATCTATACATGACTACGGGAAAACCCTAGCTTTGGACCTTTGTTGGTAAAGTAACATCTCTGCTTTTTAATAGGCTGTCTAGCTTGGTCATAGGTTTTCTTCCAAGAAGGAAGAATATTTTAATTTCATGGCTGCAGTACCATCTTCAGTGATTTTGGAGCCCTGAAAAATAAAGTCTGTCTATGTTTCCATTGTTTCCCCATCTATTTGCCATGAACTGACTGGACTGGTTGCCATGATTTTAGTTTTCTGAATGTTTAGTTTTGAGCCAACTTTTTCACTCTCATCTTTCACTTTCATATGAGGCTCTTTAATTCATTTTTCTGCCATAAGGGTGGAGTCCTCTGTGTCTCTGAGTTTAGTGATATTTCTCCTGGCAATCTTGATTCCAGCTTGTGCTTCCTCCAGCCCAGCGTTTCTCATGATGTATTATGTATATAAGTTAAATAAGCAGGGTGACAGTATACAGCCTGGACATATTCCTTCCTGATTTGGAACCAGTCTGTTGTTCCATGTCCAATTCTAACTGTTCCTTCCTGACCCGCATACAGATTTCTCAAGAGGCAGGTCATGTGATCTGGTATCCCATCACTTGAAGAATTGTCCAGAATTTGTTGTGGTACACACAATTAAAGGCATTGGCATAGGCTTCCAGCATAGCTCCGTTGGTAAAGAATTTGCCTGTAATACTGGAGACCTGGGTTCATTTCCTGGGTTGAGAAGATTCCCTGAAAAAGGAAATGGCAACCCATTCCAGTACTTTTGCCTAGAGAATCTCATGGACAGAGGAGCCTAGCAGGCTACAGTCCATAGGGTTGCAAGAGTCAAACACGACTTGGTGCTATCTTTCTGACTTCACTGGTGGCTCAGAGAGTAAAAGCGTCTGCCTACAATTCAGGAGACCTGCGTTCTATCCCTGGGTTGGGAAGATCCCCATGGAGAAGGAAATGGCACTCCACTCCAGTACTCTTGCCTGGAAAATCCCAATGATGGATGGAGGATCCTGATAAGCTACAGTTCATGGGGTCACAAAGAGTAGCACATGACTGAGTGACTTCACTTTCACTTTCACTATAGTCAATAAAGCAGAAATAAACATTTTTTTCTGGAACTGTCTTGCCTTTTCAATGATCCAACGGATGTTGGCAATTTGATCTCTGGTTCCTAACCTTTTTAAAATCCAGCTTGAACATCTGAAAGTTCACTGTGCATGTACTATAATTTTGTGGTAGTGTAAACATTCTTGGGCATTGCCTTTCTTTGGGATTGGAATGAAAACTGACCTTTCCAATCCTGTGGTCACTGCTGAGTTTTCCAGATTTCTGGTATATTGAATGCAGCACTTTCACAGCATCATTTTTTAGGATTTGAAGTAGCTCAACTGAGATTCCATCATCTCAACTAGCTTTGTTCACAGTGATGCTTCCTAAGGCCCACTTGACTTTTGCATTCTAGGTCGTCTGGCTCTGAGTGATCACACCACCATGATTATCTGAGTCATGAATATCCTTTTTGCATAGCTCTTCTCTATATTCTTGCCACCTCTTCTTAATATCTTCTGCTTCTGTTAGGTCCATACCTTTTCTGTCCTTTATTGTGCTAATCTTTGCATGAACTATTCCCTTGGTATCTCTAATTTTCTTGAAGAGATCTCTACTATTTTCCATTTTACTGTTTTCCTCTCTTTCTTCACACTGATCACTGAGGAAGGCTTTCTTATCTTTCCTTACTATTCTTTGGAACTCTGCATTCAAATGGGCATATCTTTATTTTCCTTCTTTACCTTTTGATTCTCTTCTTTTTCTCAGCTATTTGTAAGGCCTTTGAGACAACCAATTGGCCTTTTTGCATTTCTTCTTCTTGGAGATGGTCTTGATCACTTCCTCCTGTACAGTGTCATGAACCTCAATCCATAGTTCTTCTGACACTTTATGAGATCTATTCCCTTGAATCTATTTGTTACTTCCACTGTGTAATTATAAGGGATTTGATTTATGTCATAACCGAATGGTCTAGTGGTTTTCCCTACTTTCTTCAATTTAAGTCTGAATTTGGCAATAAGGAGTTCACGATCTGAGCCATAGTCAGTTCCCAGTCTTATTCTTGCTAACTGAATATATTCTTTGTAGCCAAAGATGGAGAAGCTCTAATCAATCTGATTTCTGTATTGACCATCTGGTGATGTCCATGTGTGGAGTCTTCTCTCAATTTGTTGGAAGAGAGTATTTGCTATGATCAATATGTTTGCTTTCAAAACTCTGTTAGCCTTTGCCCTGCTTCATTTTGTACCCCAAGGCTGTATTTGCCTGTTATTTCAGGTAGGTCTTACTTCCTACTTTTGCATCCAGTCCCCTATAATAAAGATGACATATTTTGGGGGTAGTTCTAGAAGGTTTTGTAGGTCTTCATAGAACCATTCAACTTCAGCTTCTTCAGCATTACTTGTTGGGGCATAGGCTTGGATTACTGTGATATTGAATGGTTTGCTTAGAAATGGACATAGATCATTCTGTCATTTTTGGGATTGCATGCAAGTACTGCATTTTGGACTGTTTTGTTGACTATGATGGCTACTCCATTTCTTCTAAGGGATTCTTGCACACAGTAGAAGATATAATGGTCATCTGAGTTAAATTCACTCATTCCAGTTCATTTTAGTTCACTGATTCCTAAATGTCTATGTTCACTCTTACTGTTTTCTGTTTGACCACTTCCAATTTGTCTTGATTCATGGACTTAGCATTCCAGGTTCCTATGCAATATTTCCCTTTACAGCATTGAACTTTACTTTCATCACCTATCACATCCACATCTGGGTGTCGATTTAGCTTTGGCTCTGTCTCTTTATTCTTTCTGGAGTTATTTCTCTACTGATCCCCAGTAGCATATTGGGCACCTACTGACCTGGGGAGTTCATCTTTCACCGTCATACCTTTTTGCCTTTTCATACTGTTCATGGGGTTCTCAAGGCAAGAATACACAAGTGGTTTGCCATTCTCTTCTCCAGTGGACCATGTTCTGTTAGAATTCTCCTCCATGACCTCTCTGTCCAGAGGCAGACAGGCAGGTTTGCAACACCCAGAGCCCGAAGGCAATGGGCTGCTACATTCTCAGCCCCAAAGATGGCATCTTCTAACAAACTGAGCAGGCTCCCAGCTGATAACCATGTTTTCCTGATATCCTGGATTGTTGACATCTGCCAAGATGGTCGCAGCCTGAGATCAGCTTTCCAGAGGAAACATATGGCACATCTGATATTTTGCTCTTGCAGTGCACTCAGGAAACCGAGTGGCTGAGACCTAGGAGGTGATTAAGATGCATCGCCCACTTGGAACAGAGTGCTCACCAGCACCTGGTCGCCTGAGCATTCAGACTTGGGGAGGGCACAAAATGCATACCCAACCCACTGAGACTGAGCCAGAACTATGTCTAAGTGTCTCCTTTGGGGTTATGGGTCAGCAGTGGACTGCCTCAGGGGCTCTTGGTGCAGCAGACCTGATATGGCATAATCCTTCTTGGAAGAGGTTGCCATTAACCCCACCATGGAACCACCAGAACTTACACAGGACTGGGGAAACAGACTCTTAGAGGGCACAAACAAAACCTTGTGTGCACCAGGACCCAGGAGAAAGGAGCAGTGACCCCACAAGAAACTGATCCAGACATGCCCATGAGTGTCCAGATGTCTCTGGTGGAGGTGTGTGTTGGTAGTGGCCTGCTTCAGGGTAGGAGGCACTGAGTGCATCAGTTTTGAAGTGCACCTTTTGAAGGTCACCATTATCTTCATCACCTCCACCATTGTTTGGCCTCAGGTCAAGCAACCAGGAGGGAACATAGCCCTGCCTATCAACAGAAAATTGGATTAAAGATTTACTGAACATGACTCTACCCATCAGAAGAAGACCCTGTTTCCCCCTCAGTCTCCCCCTTCAGGAAGCTTCCATAAGCCTCTTATCCTTATCCATCAGAGGGCTGATAGAATGAAAACCGCAATCACAGAAAACTAACCAAACTTATCACATGGACCACAGCTTTGTCTCACTCAATGAAACTATGAGCCATTTACAGTCACCACACTGTTTTAAAATAAATTTATAAATAAAGATGAATTAAACCACACTATTTGATGTGAATTTGACTTCCTGTGATTGTTGCAATGGAGATATACCTTATTTAATTTCCAAAACCTAAATTTTCAAAAAAAAATTAAAAACACAAAAATATGAAGGAAAGAGAGAAAAAGAAGAACAAGTATGGGGGGACAGGTTGAGTCAGAGAGAAAAAAAGAAAAAGGAGGAAGGGAAGGAAAGAAAAATTCTATACTCCTGACTTGGATTTTTACCTTAAAAATCCTACTGTTGACCAGGTGATATTGCAGTATAATCAATTTGAATGACATTACTTTTATTACTACTATTAAAGATAATAACAAATCAACTGAATTTTTTAAAGTAGGAAATATAACAAAAACATGTAGTTCTAACTCTATTTGTCACAATACATGCTACTTTTTTAATTTTTTTTAAAATTTAAATCATTGTACACAATGCAAACTATTAATATTGGAAGATAATCTAAACTATAATATATATTTAATAACCAAACCAAATAATACATCTTAAGCCAATTTTAACATTTATTTTAAAGTGATAAGGAATTTAAGTGAAAGTGAAGTTGTTCAGTTGTATCCATCTCTTTGTGACCCCATGGACTGTAGCCTATCAGGCTTCTGCGTCCATGGGATTTTCCAGGCAAGAATATTAGAGTGGGTTGCCATTTCCTTCTCCAGGAGATCTTTCTGACTCAGGGATTGAACACAGGTCTCCTGCATTGTAGGCAGATGCTTTACCATCTGAGCCACCAGGGAAGCCCCCATAAGACTGCAATTTAACATAAGTAATAGTGTAACAGTGCCACCTTTATCTTTTTTTTTTTTTTTTTTTTTAGTGTAAAAGCTGCACATTATTTGATTTGGTTAAAAGTAATCTTTTTGTTTAAAAGATCAAATTTATTTATTAATGATAATTAAAGATACATTTTTTGCCTTAGTGACAGTTTTAGTTTCAGTCCTTTGCAGACAAAAGATTGCATGTATTATGATCTTCAACAATTTTAATTTAAGTTCATAAGACTAAACATAATATATATATTAAAGATAAAAATAAAATAGGACAAAGGAGGAACATTTTAAGAGTTCTTTCTATGGGGTCGCACAGAGTCGGACAAGACTGAAGCGACTTAGCAGCAGCAGCAGCAGCAGCAGATTTCTTAAAGTATCTGCTACTTTCATAGTTTGAAATTAAAATCCCAATCTGGAGCTTCTCTTTCATAAGGACTGCAAACAAATATCTATGTACATCTTAAGAATTCCTATATTGGAAGCTTGAGGTAATTCAACAAAAGACCAGGTTACCTGTAGAACTTTAAAATGATATTATGCTTTAACTTTTTCAATAAAGAAAATCATAATATATAATCAGCAATTGATACTTTTCTTTACAAAATATATATTTATGTTCATTCTTCCTACCTGGGAAATAAAATACATACATGTATTTAAATAAGTTACTTACCTTTGGTGTTTAGCATAGTAATTCCTTTTTTTTGTAGGTATTCTGACATCTTCTTGGAATTCAAGTCAGAGAAACAATTAAAATGTCTCCTGCTTTTAATGAGTTTGGTTGCACACAACAAAAACTTTGTGACAGGAAAGGGGGGCTTGGAAAATACTAGAGAAAACTAATAAAGGTAGAAAGATACAAATATAAATCTAACCATATGCCTCTTAATGGAAAAACGTACAATTTAGCCTATTACTAATCCAATTAAATTGGAAATTATCAAATATGAGATGTATAGATAAAAGTTATAGAATACTATTTACTATAGGAATTTTTAAGGCAGATTCATCTGACCACCAAAACGACATATGTATATACATGTACATTTATACATGTCTGTGGGATCACAACTTGGTGCTCTGAAGTTGCTCTCAAAAATTGTCATATATAAGCTACAAAGATTTTTTTTTTATCATATTGGATTTAGTCTAAGACTTCTAACCTCTCTCTAGTATTGATTTCAGCAACCTTCAAAAATCACTGTAGCTTGCTATAATTTGCATTTTACTGGGCAGCATCAGCAGAATTGACAATATTTGCTAAAGCTTGTATAATGTTCTCAATAAAAACTAAAAATAACTATTCAGTTGTTCCGAATCCATTATTATTCATGTACCTGTTCTCCTCTAATCCTGTTATGCCAATTCTCTAAATTAACAATCCACCTCATTCTTATGAATTTCCTACAAAATATCCAGTAGACATCTATAAAGGAGGGTGATATTGCATTCAGAAGTAGATGCTTGCTATTTGCCATGTGTTAGCTTTCACATTCCAGTGCATGATTTAGGAAATAATTTTACCTTGATGGATGTATTTATATGATAAAGTTTCATTGTTTCTCACCAAATCTTATTACTGAAAATTGAAAAATGAAACTACCTTATTGAATTTATCTATTTTCAGTTTATTTAATACGTGAATTTTCCATGGCTAATTCTAATCACAAAGAATATGAGCATGAGCGACAAAGCAGATCAAGTTGGAAAGGCTATAAGTGCAAATATGGATGGCAATACTTCATGAAGGAGGCTCAAGTCTTGGATCTTGGAGACAAAAAGAGAAAGTCATAAAACGCTTGATTTCTACATCAATGACATATGGGGATAATAATTGTGCAGTGAAACTTCCATAGCAATACAAAAGTAGCAGTTATTTCTCCATTTAAATACATCTGTGTGTTAGCCTGTATGGTTCTGCTTTGGGGATTTCGTTGAATTTAAGTTGGTTACACAGATCTTATCTGGGGTAAGGCTGAAAGGTCAGCATGCAAAGGGGCTTGAGTTTTTTTATGTTAAAAACTAAAAACCTCAGAGAGATGAGGAAAAATCAGCACGATGTGAATTGGGAATTGGTACTTTATCACTTCCATCATGATTTTGGACACAGTCAATGACATAGTCAAGGCCAAAATTAATGGAGCATGAAGGTAGAATTGAGGGGGGAGAATGATATTTGCTGGACATTAGTTAATCTATTATAGCAATTATTAGAATAGAGATCAAAACAACCCAATGAGGTGTTTTGCAAATGCCCTATACTGAAATAGAGAGTCACTTAATTTAATGTAAGGAGCTTGTGGTCTTTAATACCAATGGGTAAAGTAACTTCTTATTTCTTTTATTTCTATCCTATACAACTTTATGATAATGTCATGGGAAACCCAGCTTTATCATCAAGCTACTTCCATCATGTGAATCCAAACCTGTAGGACTAGTGTACAACAGGGTCAAGGATCAAGAAGTTTATTCCATGAGGTGAATAGTCGAGGAAGGCATCAATCTCTGCTGACCTGGAATTTGCCAGACATTCTTGGCTCCAAACCAAATTCAGTACCAAAAGGAGGAAAAGGTTAAGTATTCTATGTTATCTGAGTCCCACATTTGTGCTCAGTTTAGGTCATCATAGACTGATAACTGGATTTTGCTGAGAGAAGAGGGAGGACATAGGTAGAAATAGAAAAATTTAATTTGGAAAACACTTTAGTATGAGATTGGGAGATAAGTTATCATTTATATGTTATGTACATTCTCCTCTACTTTGCCTTAGAATTCTGTATAGCTGTGATTTCAGTGGTTAGTAATAGCCATGGTCATGAAGGAATCCTGATGAAACTTCCATCGTGAGAAGCTACTACCAAGAGAATAGCTCGCTTATATACATTACCTTTATCCCTTTAGGTATATGAGGGTGGCCACAGTGGGGCTACACTTTTCAGTCAGTGAGTGACCATAGTTGGGTGAAGTGATATTAAAGCTGGCTCACTCAAGCCAAACTCAGGACTATGCAATTTTGCTCATGGACACCATGGGCTGTGCCTGGGCTTTCTTAGAACCATGCTGCAGTCAGACCATTTCTGCCCAACCTTTCTTTTCCTCTCTTTTTTCACAGGAGTCAGCCTGCCTTGTGGGCTGGAGGCCCGCACTATCTACTCTACCACCTGCCTACTTTATCCTTCATAGCAACTCTCTTAATATACCTTTGGCATACCTAATCTTATATAGAATCTCCAGTACTTGGCCATCTGAGACAAAGAACCAACTCAATGAGAAAGACCCAAGTGCTAGGAAAGATTGAAGGCAAAAGAGAAGGGGTGGCAGAGGATGAGATGGTTAGATAGAATCACCAGCTCAAAGGACATGAATTTGAGCAAAATCTGAGAGATAGTGAAGAACAGGTGAGCCTGGCATCCAGCAGTCTATAGGGTCAAAAAGAGTCAGACACAACTTAGCGACTGAACAACAACAGTCTTATATAGGTATCATGTTCAAAGAGAGACCAAAGTGACATAGTAACAAAGAATAGAATAGTATTCATAATAAGACTGCTTAGTAATATTACTGTCTTAATAAGGCGTGCTTGATATAAGAAGTAGTGTATTTCACATGGACAAAAGTGTTACCTGCCATCAGCTACTGCAGTTGCCCTGATGACGTGCCTTGAGGGGAATTCAGGTTGGAGTAAAACAGAATACTGGCTCTAGTAGCTGACATGCCTATCAAAGGAATAATTTCAATGAGCCCAGATTTTTGATTCTTCCCATACACAGAAAATCACTACAATCATTAACTTGAGGTAACTGATTTTTGGTGACTAACAGCAATCTTTTAATGTTCAGCTATGTTTTTTTTTTTTTTTTTTTTTTTTGTCACCCAGCAAAACTTCTGCATAAATTCCTGGTGTGCTGCGATTCATGGGGTCACGAAGAGTCGGACACGACTGAGCAACTGATCTGAACTGAACTGAACTTACTTTTTAAAACAGTTTTTCAGTCAGAGCTGAGAAGCTGTCTCCTAGGCTATAGTCTTCAGTAAAGTCCTAAAATAAACATAAGTCTCATTTTTTAGTCTGTGTTTTGTTTGTTTTTAGTTGACATTTAGAAGGCATATAGTGTTGTATAGAAGGAGGGTCTGCCCTTCAACACCTTATGGAAAGTATACCTCTATGCTCTACACTGCATGTTAGCTGCCTAGGTTTAATTCCCCTGATGGACATAGCTTGAAAATGAAGCTGGGTAAAACAGAAACAAGTGGTAAAACCCAGCGGAGGAAGAGGTCATGTTTGACAGAGCATGCACTGCTCAGGAAAAGTCGACATAGGATGAAAGAGGCAATGAGGCCTGAGGAATATATCCATACTTGGAATTGGTGGTAGCAAAGCATGAGGAATAGAGCCTAATAAAAATCAAGTGGAAGTGAATTTTCAGTGGGCACCAAAAGGTTTATCAAGGCATCCTAATATAGTTCAGTAGATGCTAGAAGACTTGGATCAGAGTTAGAGGCAGGATAGTTTGCATTGGGAATAAAGAGGGAAAAAAAGGAAGAACTGCAGACATATAAAATCATACTTCATAATTAAACAATAAGAACATTTTACTAAGAGATCACTGGAAAAATGTGATAATTGTTATCAATAAATCAATGACCTGTAATTGTAGGTTGTTACAAGAATCACTGCAGCATGACTTTTAAAAGGTCTCCCTATAGACTTCAGGCAGTTTACCCGGATAATAAAACCAGTTTATGTCATTGTGTTAATATTCCTAAACACATGTGAACTTCATTTCCTCACACATTAAGAAAAGGTAGTTGATTTAGTGTATGAATTTAGTTAGTATTAGTTGCTCAGTCATGTCCAACACTTTGCAACCCCATGTACTATAGCCTGCCAGGCTCTTCTGTCCTTGGAATTCTCCAGGCAAAAATACTGAAATGGATTGCTATTCCCTGCTCCAGCGGTCTTCTGAACCCAGGGATTGAACCTGGGTCTCCAGAATTGCAGGTACATTCTTTACCATCAGAGCCACTAGGGGAGATCCCAGTGTATGAATTAGATCATCCTAATAAATTAGTATTACACTGGGGAGACACTTGGAATGCTATCTCTATCAAGATTCCAAATCTATCCTTTCAGTTAATGGTTAGGAACTTTTATTTATTTATTTATTTTTCTGTTGGACACAACTCAGCACACACACACTTTTTTTTTTTCCTGTAGACACAGAAATGCATAAAAAATATTGGTATTTTTTTTAAACTTTCTATTGCTGCTGTTGATGTCGATATTATAGAGTGATGGATATTGACATATTCATGATGGCTTCTTGGGGAAAAAATAAATATCTATAGGGTGAATAGGAGGAAGAGAATGCATACAAGTTCCAGGGTATTTTGAATGGCATGAATCAAATGATAAGACTAGTTGCCAGACAGGCAAGTTGCTATGTTGTCAAGAATCAGCATTGGGTTTAGTAGGTGAGAGCATATCCAATGCCTGAGAGGAAATGAAACCAAGTTACAAATCAAGTGATCTACATACTGTTATAAATTATTTCTTCTTCATCATCTATTTCTATATTTAAAAAAATAATAAGCATTGTGTTTAAAAAAATAAATGAGACATGACAGGCTATATCATAATAAAGCTAAGCACAGAGGTTTAAAAAAAAAAACTAAATGAAAGCAGATTTAAAGTTAAAAATTTGGATGTAGAGGAAATGGCTTTTGAAAGGACAAATATTAAATCAAAATGTGTCCTGTTACTGATTTATTGTTTCAACTCCTTGTTCATGAATTGTTTCCTATCTCATATTAAAGAATTTAAAGTCATTGAATCCCTTCTAATAAACTGGGGTCAGGTTAGATATTGCAGTATTGAAATTGTTAATTGAAAATAGGGATCCTTAGATAAGGTAATATCAATAGTTAATTGACAGTAGGAGTCCTGAGAAATATGTATGCAGATCAAGAAGCAACAGTTAATACCAGACATGGAACAGCAGACTGGTTCAAAATTGGGAAAGGAGTACATCACGGCTGTATATTGTCACCCTTCTTATTTAATTTATATACAGAGTAGATCATGCAAAATGCTTGGCTGGATAAACACAAGCTGAAATCAAGATTGTTGGGAGAAATATCAATAGCCTCAGATATGCAGATGACACCACCCTTACGGCAGAAAGTGAAGAGGAACTAAAAGAGCCTCTTGATGAAAGTGAAAGAGGAGAGTGAAAAAGCTGGCTTAAAATTCTACATTCAGAAAATGAAGATTATAGCATCTGGTCCCATCCCTTCATGGCAAATAGATGGGGAAACAATGGAAACAGTGACAGACTTTATTTTGGGGGGACTCCAAAATCATTGCAGATTGTGACTGAAGCCATAAAATTGAGACACTTGCTGCATGGAAGAAAAGCAATGACAAACCTAAACATCATATTAAAACAGAGGCATTACTTTGCCAACAAAGGTTTGCCTACTTACTTACAGTTTTTCCAGTAGTCATGTATGGATGTGAGAGTTGGACCATAAAGAAAGCTGAGCACTGAAATATTTATGCTTTTGAACTTTAGTGTTGGAGAACACTCTTGAGAGTCCCTTAGGCTGCTTGGAGTCATTCCTAAGGAAATCAGCACTGTGGCTCATTGAAAGGACTGAGGACTGGGAGGACTGATGCTGAGGCTGAAACTCCAATACTTTGACCACCAACGGGAAAAACTGAGTCACTGGAAAAGACCATGATGCTCAGACAGATTGAAGACAGGTGGAGAAGGGGACGTAGAAGATGAGATGGTTGGATGGCATCACTGACACAGTGGACATGAGTTTGAACAAGCTTCAGGAGCTGATCATGGACAGGGAAGACTGGCATGCTGCAGTCCATGGGGGTGCAAAGAGTCAGACATGGCTGAGTGACTGAACTGAACTAAAGTGAGCTAAGGTGATAGTGGAAAAGGTTAGTTTTCATTTCAATCCCACAGAAAGGCAATGTCAAAGAATGCTCAAACGACCACACAATAACACTCATCTCACACACTAGTAAGGAATGCTCAAACTTCTCCAAGCCAGACTTCAGCAATACATGAACTGTGAACTTCCAGATGTTCAAGTTGGTTTTAGAAAAGACAGAGGAACCAGAGATCAAATTGCCAACATCCGCTGGATCATGGAAAAAGCAAGAGAATTCCAGAAAAAGATCTATTTCTGCTTTATTGACTATGCCAAAGCCTTTGACTGTGTGGATCACAATAAACTGTGGAAAATTATGAAAAATGGGAATACCAGACCACCTGACCTGCCTCTTGAGAAACCTGTATGCAGGTCAGGAAGCAACAGTTAGAAATGGACATGGAACAACAGAGTTGTTCCAAATAGGAAGAGGAGTATATCAAGGCTGCATATTGTCACCCTGCTTATTTAACTTCTATGCAGAGTACATCATGAGAAACGCTGGGCTGGAAGAAGCAAAGCTGGAATCAAGATTGCCAGGAGAAATATCAATAACCTCAGATATGCAGATGACACCACCCTTATGGCAGAAAGTGAAGAGGAACTAAAAAGCCTCTTGATGAAAGTGAAAGAGGAGAGTGAAAAAGTTGGCTTAAAGCTCAACATTCAGAAAACGAAGATCATGGCAACTGATCCCATCACTTCATGGAAAAAGATGGGGAAACAGTGTCGGACTTTAGTTTTTGGGCCTCCAAAATCACTGCAGATGGTGATTGCAGCCATGAAATTAAAAGACGCTTACTCCTTGGAATGAAAGTTATGACCAACCTAGACAGCATATTCAAAAGCAGAAACATTACTTTTCCAACAAAGATCTGTCTACTCAAGGCTATGGTTTTTCCTGTGGTCATGTATGGATGTGAGAGTTGGACTGTGAAGAAAGCTGAGCACCGAAGAATTGATGCTTTTGAACTGTGGTGTTGGAGAAGATTTTTGCGAGTCCCTTGGACTGCAAGGAGCTCCAACCAGTCCATTTTAAAGGAGATCAGTCCTGGGTGTTCATTGAAAGGACTGATTCTAAAGCTGAAACTCCAGTACTTTGGCCACCTCATGCAAAGAGTTGACTCATTGGAAAAGACTCTGATGCTGGGAGAGATTGGGGGCAGGAGGAGAAGGGGACGACCGAGCATGAGATGGCTGGATGGCATCACTGACTTGATGGATGTGAGTTTGTGTGGACTTTGGGAGCTGGTGATCGACAGGGATGCCTGACATGCTGCAAATCATGGGGTCACAAAGAGTCAGACACGACTGAGTGACTGAATTTAACTGAACTGAAGGTGATAGTGAAGAGAATCAAGAGGAATGGAATGACAGAATTGTAAAATAAATCTCCCATTTTGAATCCTAAATACTATTCCTTCCTTTCCAAATCAAGATTTCAGAATCAAAATCTGTTGTATATTATGAGCTAGTTACTAGATTAGAGACTTTTAATAAACAACTTAGAACAAGAAAATTGTATTTAAGTATGGATAAACACACTTGTATTTTAAATGGTATATGTGTGTATATATATGTGTGTGTATGTGTTTGTATACACACACACACACATATGGCACTACTGTTAAAGACAGGAGAAGGAAATGGCAACCCACTCCAGAATTCTTGTCTAGAGAATCCTGGGGACAGAGGAGCCTGGTGGGCTGCCATCTATGTGGTCACACAGAGTAGGCACAACTGAAGTGATTTAGCAGCAGTAGTGGTAAAGAATCTGCCTTCCAATGCAGGAGGACTTTGATGCCTAGGTCAGGAAGGTCCCCTGGAGGAGGGCATGGCAACCCACTCCAGTATTCTTGCCTGGGAAATCCCATGGACATAGGGACTTGGGGGGGAGGGGTACAGTCCATGGGCTTACAAAGAGACAGACATGACTGAAAAAACTTAGCATGCATGTGTGTGTGTACAAAGTGACTCAAATTTCTGAAATTTTAGTTGCTTGGAATTTAAAGTTAATAGCCATTAGATTGTTAAATAAATAGGAGAAAATATACAGGAACATTTAATTGTTGTTCAGTCATCCAGTTGTGTCTGATTCTTGGCGACCCCATTGCCATGGATTACAGCACACCGGGGCTCCCTGTTCCTCACCATCTCCCAGAGTTTGCCAAAGTTCATGCTCATTGCATCGGTGATGCTGTCCAGTCATCTCATCCTCTGACACCCTCTTCTCCTACTCTCAATCTCTCCCAGCATCAGGGACTTTTCCAATGAGTTGTCTGTTCACATCAGATGACCAAAATACTGGAGATTCTGCTTCAGCATCAGAACTTCCAGTGAGTATTCAGACTTGATCTCCCTTAATATTGACTAGCTTGATCTCCTTGCTGCCCAAGGGACTTTCAGGAGTCTTCTCAAGCACCACAGTTTGAAGGCATCAATTCTTTGGCATTCTGCCTTCTTTATTGGTCCAGCTCTCACAACTGTATGGGACCACTGGGACGACCATAGCCTTGACTATATGGACTTTTGCTGGCAGAGTAATATCTCTGCTTTTCAACACTGTCTAGGTTTGTCATTGCTTTCCTGCCAAGAAGCAGCTGTTTTCAGATTTTATGTCTATACAAATGCCAATTTATGACAGTTATATTTTTTACTATGTGTTTTCTTTTCAAACCACTAGATTTTCTACATGTATAAAGTCAATTACTGAGATTTTTCAGTTGACAGGCTCAAAAGTTTAAAAAGAAACTTAACTTTTATAGATGCTATTCTTTTGAAATGCTTCTTATATCCTCTGGGTGGATAAGTGGTTTTAAAAGATAGTTAGAAATCAATTATAATACTGAATGTTTAAAAGAAAAGTGTAGCTTGGAATTTGAATCCCTCATTGGTACTTGATTATTCTAAGAACTTCAATTTAAAACTTTGATGTAGATACTTAAATTTCACACATACTATTTCTTAGAAAGTTTATTTATTTGCATAAATTCCAGGTTCTCTCTCTAAAGTTTCAACCAGGGAGATAGTTCAAATACACTTTTAAAAAACAATACACTATTCTAGACTACAGTAAACTGTCATTGTTTCTTTTTCTCTCAATGTATTTATATATACATTTTAGGAGATGATCAAAAACCCAAAAATGACCATGACAATAATGAGAATTTTTCAATAAGAAATTAAAAAGTTGTTACAAATCAACTTAATAATACTCTTTGTCTCTTTCAACATCTTTTGATATTAATTTGTATACATATACTTTATTTTTATCCTAGAAATAAGAACTTTGAAGCAACCCCAGCTCTGAAAACCATCACTATACTGTGAACACATTCCAGTCTTTTCAGACATCTCTTCATCACTGTTTTATAAACTTTGATTACTCTATATAAAGGAAAACCAAACATAATGTAATGGATTTTGACATAAAACTTAGAATTTAGATGTATCCAAGTTTTCTATCCAAAGCAATAACTCAGAGGAACTTTGTCAAAATTGAATTAGTCTGTTTTATGGCTAAGAGATTTATGACTCTTATTCAATAATTCAATAATCTCTTCTTTCTTGGGTTCCCTTTGAATAATTCTCACATATAAAAATACATTAAAACATTTGAGACACTTCTTTTACTTCTCTGCTTTAAATGTCCCATTAATCTTAAGGTGAATGCAACTGTAAAGTATATAATACTGTACTCAATATAGGTTAACTGCTTTCTCAGACAGTTATCAGTATCAAGTTTTATTGTGTGGCTTACCTTCAGTTAATTTTTTAAGTTAATATGATTTTCCTTTTCATAAA
The DNA here is from genome assembly GCA_006408695.1 of Aepyceros melampus. Classification (NCBI taxonomy): domain Eukaryota; kingdom Metazoa; phylum Chordata; class Mammalia; order Artiodactyla; family Bovidae; genus Aepyceros; species Aepyceros melampus. The sequence continues at coordinate 155,398 of SJXQ01010152.1, read as the reverse complement.
CAGTAGCAACAATTTAGTACTTTTTTAAGCAATAAATATACCTTCTTGTTTGATTACGCCATTTATTGCATCTAGTAAATGGCACACACTGAAGATAAGGGAGTAAGACAGGTCTCTGTCATCCATAAGAGTGTCCCAAGAGTCATTGTGAAAATGAGCAACTCAAACTTCAATGCAGTGTAATAATGGACTTGAAGAAGGCAGGCTAAAAATGCTACCAGAGGATATGAGAAACAAGACTGGAGGTTAACAAGGGTCAGCAAGTTTTATGAAGGAAGTAAAACAGATTGGAAGGAAGAGATAACACTCCTAGGTAAAGAAAATAAATGACAATAGTAATACCTCTAGTCCATCTGAGTATTTCTTTCCCCTCCTCCTCCATATTAAATGAATTACATTAGTCCCCAAAGTTGCTCCCTTTGTTCTCTTCACAGCCCACAAAATTAAAAAAAAAAAAAATGAGTTAACAACTGTAGTGACAAAGAAGTACATATCTACCCAGTGAATTTACATGAAAACAGACTAAGTGAGGTTAAAAATAATTAGTCATGAAGACAGATGAAGGGAAATAAAACTAAAGAAAACATAAAGTTTTAGGGAGATGGATCTATTGTTTTATCTGGTCACCAAGGGAAGGCTGACTCAAGTTGGCCACCATCCCATCTTAAAATCTCCTTCAAACTTTGAGGATCAGCCTAGGGCCTGTTGGTCATGTAAGTTTCAGAGACATTGACTGTCCATAGAGATCCTGCCCAACCTCAGACCAATTAGTACATGCAGATTTTCTAGTGCTAATTTATTCCTTGAATGTGTGCAAGTTCACAGAGAATTAAGTCACAGGCATGAAAAGCACTTTTCTATCAAGACCTTGTACAGAATAACAGTCTAAGCAAAAAAAAAAAGAGAGAGAGAGAGAGAGAGAGAGAGAGAGAGAGATCACAGACACATGAAAAACCACTTGATGGGATTAAAGTTAATGCCACATATGGTAGAAAGTAGTAAGTGTGCACCACCAAGAGTAAGGCTGAGGTTTTTGTATAGCCAACTGTAGTGTTTAGATTTTATCCCCTGGGCCCATATTTTCAAACATTTCCTCTAAAGTGTACCTTAATGCTGAGCTGAGATCACATGAACCACAACGGTTCTGGGTATATTGCCCAAAGTTCAGAGCATTTTGATATAATAGTATCATTTCTTTTGACACTCATGTTCTCCCCTTAGATTTTTTGCATATTTGCCATTTATTACTTAGTATATACATCATAACTTTAATTTTAATTGATTCCAAATAAGTAAAACAAATATGCAAAATTTGTGTCATGATGACCCTGTGACTTTATGACATTATCTCATTTTACCCTACACTGAAAAGCACATAAAGCCTGAGTTTAGAACATATATTGAAAGGATTTAAGAAGTCATATCATTCAACTTGCAGTTTAAGAAATTGCTCTTATAGTAAGAAAATGGACACTATTAGAACATGATGAGATGAATTTTTAAAAGACTGAACCAAGGCAAAGACATTGACTCTATTCATTCAAAGTACATAGGCAGATGTCCTGAGATGAGGTTACCACTTGGGGTAATGTCTGTAATAACTGAGGAGGGAGGAGCAGGAATCACAGCAAAAGGCTACTCTGGTCTGATACCTGCAAACAATATAATCTTGATAGAACACTGCAAAAGATTCTCAAGTGGCTGAAGCAGGAGGCAGGTTCCTTTGTGAAGGAATAATTGAGTGGTTCACTTTTAAGGCTCCCACGGGTAAACAGCTGTGATGTATGGACCCACTTCTCCATAAATATTTGGAGGGAAACTCTATAGATTTCTAGTGGGCCTCATTTCCTAAGGGAGACTTAGAAGGTGGAAGGCGTTACTTAATACTGATCATCTTTTTGCTTCAATGTTCCTTCCAAATTTCCTTTATCCGCAGCTGCTATTTCGTCTGGTTTTGGTGACTTACCTAGTGGACTGTCACACATTTTCATTTCTGAAGAAATAAGATTCCTTTGTGTGAATCCCACACCTAAGAAATATGCACTTCATGGGTCTTTGGATAGGCTTCCCAGGTGGCGATAGTAGTAAAGAACACGCCTGCTAATGCAAGAGACATAAAAGATTTAGGTTTGATCTCTGAGTTGGGAAGATGGAGAATAGCATGGCAACCCACTCTAATATTCTTGCCTGGAGAATCCCATAAACAGAGGAGATTGGTGGTCCATGGAGTCACAAAGAGCTGGACCTGACTAAAGCAACTTAGCACCCATGCACACAGGTCTCTGGATAGTGGTGGCCAGTTGAGGCTGTCTAAGCAGAAAACACAAACCCATACCCAGAATACGGGACTTGGTAAAAGCAAACTGACAAACAAGTAACTGGTTGGTTCCTTTATGGAACGATCGTATCAAAGATACATCATTTGTTTCTGTTGCAGGTGTGTTGGGCATGCAGAGATGCAATATCCAGATAAGTATTGGTAAGTAAGAATCCATGTTGCTGTGCCCATGCAGTCTCTACTGTTGCCACCACAAACACTCCATTTGTAGGTCCATTATGCCTTGTGAATGAGAAGTGTTTGTCACTCATTATTCATTGAAATTAAACACAGACACACTCCACTCAAAGATCCATACCATATACTCAGACTGTATTAATCTGCTCTAATAAAGATACTAAAAATATCCTGGCTGTTGTAATTGGGACTACCACTTGATTGAGTTTGCAGTAGTTTACAGGAATTCTCCAGAATACATTTGGTTACTGCAGTGGCTATACTGGTGAAGTAATGGAAGTATAAGAAGGACTATCATCCTGTAGTCTTGAGATACTTAAAAGTGGCAATAAACATCACTCTCCCTGCCCTCCTCAACACACAGAAGGATCTTATCCTGTTTTTTATTTACTCCCTCAGAGTTTGTTGTTCAGAAGCTCCTTTTGGCCTTCCTCACTATAATAGCTTTACTCCACAAATGAAGAGTATAATATAAAAGTTGCTTTAAATATCAAGTACAGTATCTCAGTCTCAATTACATATTTAAGTCTTGGGAACTGACCCACAAGTGAGTATATAGAACTTGTTGGCTCACTGTAGTCTGGACTTTAGCCATACATATCTTCATATTTTACATGACTAATATGACAGCAATTTATCAGAGAACTATGATTTTAAATTCTGAATATTAATATCACCTGAAAGATTATTTTCAGTAGTTATTAAAATGTCTGCTACTCTCCTTTCCTCAGCATACCATACACAAGAACAAATGACATTAGGGTCCATTTGAAGAAAGATCTTTACCAGCTGAGCTACCAGTGGTGGAGAGGTCTGACAGAATGTATTCCACTGCAGAAAGGAATGGCAAATCACTTCAGTATTCTTGTCTTGAGAACCTCATGAACAATATGAAAAGGCAAAATGATAGGATACTGAAAGAGGACCTCTCCAGGTCAGTAGGTGCCCAATATGCTACTGGAGATCAGTGGAGAAATAACTCCATAAAGAATGAAGGGATAGAGCCAAAGCAAAAACAATACCCAGCTGTGGATGTGACTGGTGATAGAGGCAAGGTCCAATGCTATAAAAAGCAATATTGAATAGGAACCTGGAATGTCAGGTCCATGAATCAAGGCAAATTGGAAGTGGTCAAACAAGAGATGGCAAGAGTGAACATCGACATTCTAGGAATCAGCAAACTAAAATGGACTGGAATGGGTGAATTTAATTCAGATGATCATTATGTCTACTACTGTGGGCAGGAATCCCTCAGAAGAAATGGAGTAGCCATCATGGTCAAGAAAAGAGAAACACAGTACTTGAATGCAATCTCAAAAACAACAGTAATCCAAGTCTATGCCCCAACCAGTAACGCTGAAAAAGCTGAAGCTGAACGGTTCTATGAAGACCTACAAGACCTTTTAGAACTAACACCCATAAAATTATGTCCTTTTCATTATGGGGGACTGAAATGCAAAAGTAGGAAGTCAAGAAACACCTGGAGTAACAGCCAATTTTAACCTTGGAATGTGAAATGAAGCAGGGCAAAAACTAATAGAGTTTTGCCAAGAAAATGCACTGGTCAGAGATACTTGAATGCAATCTCAAAAACAACAGTAATCCAAGTCTATGCCCCAACCAGTAACGCTGAAAAAGCTGAAGCTGAACGGTTCTATGAAGACCTACAAGACCTTTTAGAACTAACACCCATAAAATTATGTCCTTTTCATTATGGGGGACTGAAATGCAAAAGTAGGAAGTCAAGAAACACCTGGAGTAACAGCCAATTTTAACCTTGGAATGTGAAATGAAGCAGGGCAAAAACTAATAGAGTTTTGCCAAGAAAATGCACTGGTCAGAGCAAACACCCTCTTCCAACAACACAAGAGAAGACTCTACACATGGACATCACCAGATGGTCAACACCAAAATCAGACTGATTATATTCTTTGCAGCCAAAGATGGAGAAGCTCTATACAGTCAACAAAAACAAGACCAGGAGCTGACTGTGGCTCAGATCATGAACTCCTTATTGCCAAATTCAGACTGAAATTGAAGAAAGTATGGAAAACCGCTAGACAATTCAGGTATGACCTAAATCAAATCCCTTATGATTATACAGTGGAAGTGAGAAATAGATTTAAGGGCCTAGATTTGATAGATATAATGCTTGATGAATGAACTATGGACTGAGGTTCCTGACATTGTACAGGAGACAGGGATCAAGACCATCCCCATGGAAAAGAAATGCAAAAAAGCAAAATGGCTATCTGGGGAGGCCTTACAAATAGCTGTGAAAAGAAGAGAGGCTAAAAACAAAAGAGAAAAGGAAATATATAAGCATCTGAATGCAGAGTTCCAAAGAATAGCAAGAAGAGATAAGAAAGCCTTCAGTGATCAATGCAAAGAAATAGAGGAAAAGAACAGAATGGGAAAGACTAGAGATCTCTTCAAGAAAATTAGAGATACCAAGAGAACATTTCATGCAAAGATGGGCTCGATAAAGGACAGAAATGGTCTGGACCTAACAGAAGCAGAAGATATTAAGAAGAGGTGGCAAGAATACACAGAAGAACTGTACAAAAAAGATCTTCATGACCCAGATAATCATGATAGTGTGATCACTCAACTAGAGCCAGGCATCCTGGAATGTGAAGTCAAGTGGGCCTTAGAAAGCATCGCTACGAACAAAGCTAGTGGAAGTGATGGATTTCCAGTTGAACTATTTCAAACCCTGAAAGATGATGCTCTGAAAGTGCTGCATGCATATGCCAGCAAATTTGGAAAACTCAGCAGTGGCCACAGGACTGGAAAAGGTCAGTTTTCATTCCAATTCCAAAGAAAGGCAATGACAAAGAATGCTCAAACTACCACACAATTGCACTCATCTCACATGCTAGTAAAGTAATGCTCAAAATTCTCCAAGCCAGGCTTCAGCAATACGTGAACCATGAACTTCCTGATGTTCAAGCTGGTTTTAGAAAAGACAGAGGAATCACAGATCAAATTGCCAACATCTACTGGATTATCGAAAAAGCAAGAGAGTTCCAGAAAAACATCTATTTCTGTTTTATTGACTATGCCAAATCCTTTTCTTGTGTGGATCACAATAAACTATGGAAAATTCTGAAAGAGATGGGAATACCAGACCACCTGACCTGCCTCTTGAGAAACCTGTATGCAGGTCAGGAAGCAACAGTTAGATCTGGACATGGAACAACAGACTAATTTCAAATAGGAAATGGAGTACGTCAAGGCTGTATATTGTCACCCTGCTTATTTAACTTATATGCAGAGTACCTCATGAGAAACGTGGGGCTGGAAGAAGCACAAGCTGGAATCCAGATTGCTGGGAGAAATATCAATAGCCTCAGATATGCAGATGACACCACCCTTATGGCAGAAAGTGAAGAGGAACTAAAAAGCCTCTTGATGAAAGTGAAAGAGGAGAGTGAAAAAGTTGGCTTAAAGCTCAACATTCAGAAAACGAAGATCATGGCATCTGGCCCCATCACTTCATGGGAAATAGATGGGGAAACAGTAGAAACAGTGTCAGACTTTTTTTTTTTTTTTTTTTTTACTCTAAAATCACTGCAGATGGTGATTGGACCCATGAAATTAAAAGATGCTTACTCCTTGGAAGAAAAATTATGACCAACCTAGATAGCATATTCAAAAGCAGAGACATTACTTTGCTGACTAAGGTCCATCTAGTCAAGGCTATGGTTTTTCCTGTGGTCATGTATGGATGTGAGAGTTGTACTGTGAAGAAGGCTGAGTGCCAAAGAATTAATGCTTTTGAGCTGTGTTGTTGGAGAAGACTCTTGAGAGTCCCTTGGACTGCAAGGAGATCCAACCAGTCCATTCTGAAGGAGATCAACCCTGGGATTTCTTTGGAAGGAATGATGCTGAAGCTGAAACTCCAGTACTTTGGCCACCTCATGTAAAGAGTTGAGTCACTGGAAAAGACTCTGATGCTGAAAGGGATTGGGGGCAGGAGGAGACGGGGACGACAAATGATGATATGGCTGGATGGCATCATGGACTCGATGGACGTGAGTCTGAGTGAACTCCAGGAGTTGGTGATGGACAGGGAGGCCTGACGTGCTGGGATTCATGGGGTCGCAAAGAGTTGGACACGACAGAGCGACTGAACTCAACTGAACTGAGGAAAGATGAGTGAATCATTCATGCATACACATGCTCTGTGACTGCAGAGTCCTCTGTCCTGGGGACCAGGAACATCTCATTCAAGTTTAGGATCTGATGACTCTCTCTTTTCCAGAAACTGGGTAAGGGTCCTTGGAGTTTTACTGAAGTAACTACCCTTGAATTCCTACTCATTCATTTTCCACCTCTTTATTTACATTAGGTAGTAACCTCATGGGCTGCCCATTATTTTGACCTTGTGTTCATTCATGTCCAGCTCTTTGTGACCCCATGAACTGTAGCCCACCAGGCTCATTTTGCCCATAAGATGTCACATTCTAGTATTCATTTGAAGAATCTTATGTCTGTCCAACTCCTTTATGAACAACTGAGACCTTGCTGATATGACAATTATATGACAATTGTGACCATCCAGTGTGTGGCTTTTCAGTATGCTTGTGTAATGTCCATTTATTTACACCACATACATCCAAACCAATCAAGCTTTGTGACAAATTTTCTGCCATTAGCCTTCATTATAGATAAGGACGAACCACCACTGAACTTAGTAGTTAAATTTATTCTCCTATCACCAGCTCATTATTGATGACTTTAGTGAGTGGTGTGGTGGTCCTTCTAATACATACACTTCATCATGCCAACTTTCCTAAACTTTTTAATTCCTTAAACTACCACCTGCTATAGAAATATAAACCTTTTCATATCACTCAGCAAGGCCAACACTTTCTCAGGTTTACAGAAGTCATTCAAACAGCTAGTTAGCATCTTCTGGGTTTCTTACTGAAGTATTATGTACAGTATATCAGAAATATCCTCAAATTTTTAATTTCTATTTTCCAATCTATGTTTTTGTTCTCTTGATTATCAATCACCCTTATAATCTAGTCACACTTGCAATGTCCCAGCTCCTGATTAAATGTGTTGGCTAACTTTCACAGCTCCTTTGAGTCACTGACTCTTCCCTCCTTCATCAGATTCAGCATATGCCTGGCTGGATTATGCCACAGTTGACAGTGATCAAGGAGCTGGGGAAAGATATTAAGGAGATAGAACGTTTTAATGTTGTGGGAGAGAACCCACTTCAGTGACTTTCTGCTTGAGGAAAGTGAGGGTCTTAGTAGGGAAGGGTGGACCATCTCTGTAAACTTAGGGTTTAAAAGGCTGAGGAACCAAAATATTGGCTCCCCATACACTCCTTTGCCCTCATTCCATGGTCAGAGTGCACAATTTTTGAACCAGGACCCTAACTTTAGCATAAAGGACCTTTATCAACTGTACATTCCATGGGTCTCTGAAGCTCAGGAACTCTAAATATTAAGTCCTGAGTTTGTATTTACATTTTCCTGCATTCCCACAGGAGCAGACAAGGGCTTCTTTGTAAGCTACCAAAAGGCCCTCGACCTTCACACTTAGTTTTCAATCTTTTATTAACATTTCTGTTTTTCATTTGCTGTAGGATGTCAATGCAACTTAATATCAGTCAGCCAATTCCATTGCCCATGTATGCATTCCACCCCCACCCCAATCCTTTTCTATCTCCTGAATTATTGTCCTGAGCAAGAATGTTTCTTCTACTGGAACATTCTTCCAAGTACTTGAAGTTTATAAAGTAATTATATACTGGAAAGTCCATTTCCTGATTTTGACATTGAGTTGTAAAACTTCCAGCTGTTAAAAAGTTCACCAAATTATGTATATGAAAAATTAATAGCTACAAAGATTCTAGTACTGACCATATAAAATGAAATAGTTATACAAAATATGATCTATTTAACATAACTATAGAAGCCAAAACAATAAGCTAAATAAAATATTTTTAATGAATTTCTGTCCATATGGGAGCATTAATTAAGAATTCAAAACAAGAAACCAAAATAATTACTCGAGTAAAGCATAACCTATAAGTGTCAGGAGACTCACAGTAAGTAGATAAATATTTTGCTTCTTAAAAATACAAATGCATAGGATTACATATTCAAATACTGCTAAAACTCTATTTACCATATTATAACAAAAGCAAATAAATTTCTTTCCCCGTGAATTGTCTCCAATTTTATTGATATATCCTTGAATGCTTAGAGTATATTAATGATGAAATTTGTTTATCCAAGTAGGATCAATAAATAAAAATCTATCTGATAATAATTGCATGGTCTTACACACATTTTAAGGTATTTTCTTACACTACTGCAAAGAAAAGTATTATCTCTGTACTTGTGTAAATTTTTCTGTACCCCTGAAGGAGCAAAATGAGGATGAGACAGAAAGAGACTAAAAGAAAAATAAAGGAAGGAAACTATAAGGCAAGGATAAACATCTCTAACATAAGGTTTTCTGGAGAAATTGCTTATACAATGACAGTAATTAACTTGCTGATCTAAACACTAGAATACGAAGCTGACTGAAAAAAAAAAGAAAGAAACAGGAATTTCTGGTAATGTATCAATGTATCAATATTTATATTCTGCATTGTAAAGAAAAAAACATTTCCAATTTGTCCAGGAAGAAGTGGGATTATTTGAGGATGAAAGAGCTTGAAGAAAATACTTGAAATTAGCTTATAAATATCTATTACTTCAATACTCCCCAAGTGGAGTTAGAAATAATTTTGCAATCAAAAGGAATTACACACACATACACACACAAATTCTCACAAGCTAATGCTCAAAATATAGATGTTCTTTTTGTTTAAAGATATTTTTAAACCAAACAAAATCACCATAATTTTCACAAATATTTTTATGTAAAATTAGTAAGTTTATGTATTAATTTAATGCTATACTGTTTTTATTTTGAACAGTATTTTAGTAAATTTACTGTAAACTATAAGATTATCTTAATTTTGTTGTATATTATATTCATGTTTTTAGTATATACATAATTGTTTATTTGAAAATATTAAGAAGCTTTACTGATCCTGTATTATGAATTATGAATTATGAATACTTTTGAACTCTGAGTCATTATACTGATTATTACTTGCTATAATCTTTAACCTCTTATTAATTCTAAGTATTTTCAAACTTAACTTTGACAGATTTTATTCTACTCTTCAGTTACTCCAAGGAGAGGCACAAGTAACAATGGATTATGCTACCCATTGCATTTTTGGTGCCTAAGTACATGACTTTCCTTTATTTAAAAAACAACAACAACAACAAAAACTTCTAGCCTGTTATCTTTTATCATATTGACATCAAGCTTTTTGAAAATTGTTCTCTTTGGAGAATGACATGGTAATCTTCATCTAAAATTCTTCTGTCTCCCTGTGTTTTAGTATTGTGTTTCAAAATAAGCAATACGTATTTCCTCATCACCTCATATGCAATATGTCCAAGACACTTTTATTTTCCCCCCTCAAACAAGACCTCTGACCAATTTATCTGTCTCTTAAAAATGTACTCCAATGCTCCAATTATCCTTGAAGCAAATATTTCACTTCTTGTCATTTAGTCATAGAAACCAACCATTTTCCTTCAAATGATATGGTATTCCTTTCCCACATTTATGTTGATTTCTTATGTCATCAACCTGACTCATACCTTTAACTTTTGTTTTCCATTATTAAAATAGTCTATGTAACCTTCCACATTAAAGTTGCTATTTACCCTGTCAGATAAATCCCAGATAATATCAATTTGAAAACAATAACAGTAAATTGCAGCCCTGAATTTTGTCATCTGAGTATTATTTCCTTTTAATATCTACCTTGTTTATCATTATTATCATTGGTTCTTAGATGTCCTGCCCTCCTCTTTCAGTGCAAGCATCTATATCTTCAAGTAGGATAAATGAGAACAAGTTGAATCATTTAAACAATTTGCTGATAGTGAATGAAATTAAAGACCAAGAGATGAAAGAGGTTAGATCTTGTGGTTCTTAAACATTTAAAATATTTGTCATAACTTGGACTACAGTGAAGTAATAATTCCATGTCTAGGGTTCAGTCTGCCTCGATTTTTCAAAGCCCTCCTGTTATCTACTATACAATATAACCTTAACTAGATTAAATCTTGGGCTCTTCCAAATTGAAGCCTAAGAGATCAAGAAAGAGCTAGACTTGCCTTTGCTAACTGAGATTGCATTTTCCTGAACACATATTTTTCATTTTTATTGTCTATATGTTCAGCTACCCTGAACATATGAGTTGAGCTACCTACCTAAGTTGTTCTACAGCCCATTTAACATGGGAGCTAGGCTTTGCCAAACAAATGCAGCTACCTGTGCACTACATCATGGGAGGTGACCCATGGGGTGCTGCAGAGGAGACCTTTGTCATAGTTTAAAAAACAACTATGGGTCTCCTCTGGTAAACCAATGATTGGGACTCTGCCTGCCAATACAGGGGACATGGGCTTGACTCCTGACCTGAGAGGAGTCCACATGCTGCAAGGAGCTCGACCCACGCATCACTACTAAGCCAGCACCCTAGAGCTTGTGTTCCACAACAAGAGAGCCACTGCCATGAGAAGTCCATAAAAGGCAATGTAGTAGAGCAGGCTTCCCACGCGCCCCCTGCCCCCCACCACCATGAGAGAAAGCCCATGTGCAGCAACAAAGAACCAGCACAGACAAAAGAGTAAAACAATTACTTTTCTAAGAAACAGTAGTGATGTCAGAGCTGATGGAGCTTCTGGAGTCCCGGGTGTGGGTTTTCTAAACTTTAGGGTATAGCATTTGAAGGCTGATGTGGTGGTCTGTTTTGATTTAGTGAAATGTTTTTGAAAGTATTCCTTATACCAGCTACAACACTATCACATGAGACTTGTTAGAGAGGTAAATTCCAGACCTACCACACCAGGTCTATTGGCCATGAAGAGATGGGACAGGATGCCATGATCTTAGTTTTCTGAATGTTGAGCTTTAAGCAAACTTTTTCACTCTCCTCTTTCACATTCATCAACAGGGTTTTTAGTTTTTCACTTTCTGCCATAAGGGTGGTGTCATCTGCATATCTGAGGTTATTGATATTTCTCCTGGCAATCTTGATTCCACCTTGTCCTTCTTCCAGCCCAGCGTGTCTCATGAGGTACTCTGCGTATAAGTTAAATAAGCAGGGTGACATAAAGCCTTGACATACTCCTTTTCCTATTTGGAACCAGTCTGTGGTTCCATGTCCAGTTCTAACTGTTGCTTCCTGACCTGCATACAGGTTTCTCAAGAGGCAGGTCAGGTGGTCTGGTATTCTCATCTCTTTCAGAATTTTCCACAGTTTATTGTGATTCACACAGTCAAAGGCTTTGGCATAGTCAATAAAGCAGAAATATATGTTTTTTTCTGGAACTCTCTTCCTTTTTCAATGATCCAGCGGATGTTGGCAATTTGATCTCTGGTTCCTCTGTTTTTTCTAAAACCATCCTCAATATCTGGAAGCTCACGGTTCACATATTGCTGAAGCCTGGCTTGGAGAATTTTGACATTACTTTACTACTGTGTGAGATGAGTGCAATTGTGCAGTAGTTTGAGCATTCTTTGGCATTGCCTTTCTTTCAGATTGGAATGAAAACTAACCTTTTCCAGTCCTGTGGCCACTGCTGAGTTTTCCAAATTTGCTGGCATATTGCATGCAGCACTTTCACAGCATCATCTTCCAGGATTTGAAATAGCTGTACTGGAATTCCATCACCTGCACTAGCTTTGTCATAATGATGCTTCCTAAGGCCCACTTGACTTTACATTCCAGGATGGCAAGTGACTTCAATGGATACTAAATATTGAGGATCACAGTTTTAAGACATTATTTCAGGCTGCCTTTAGTGTGAAATTTGGCACTCATATAGAAATATAGTATGTATATATATGTGTAGGAGTGTTTGTGTGTGCTGGTTCCTATGTTTCTCCATAATGATCTCCTTTAACAGATCTTGGCATGGTTATACTAGCACCCACAGACCTTGCAATAAAAACTGTCAAAAACGTCTAAACTTTACCCTGAAGAATTTTTTTTTTTCACTTTGTTTTCTAGCTGTGTGATCAACCTATGAATCATCTTTACTGGTTCTTACCACATTTTGTTTAAACTTCAATTTCTGCCTCTTATCTAGTGAAGTGACAGTCTCTCAGTTATATGCGATTCTTTGTGACCCCAAGGACTGTATAGTCTCTGGAGTTCTCCAGGCCAGAATACTGCAGTGGGTAGCCTTTCCCTTCTCCAAGGGATCGTCCCAACCCAGGGATTGAACCCAGGTCTCCCACATTTTGGGCAGACTCTTTAACAGTTGAGCCACAAAAGAAGCCCAAGAATACTCAAGTGGGTAGCTTATCCCTTCTCCAGTGGATCTTCCTGACCCAGGAATCGAATTGGGGTCTCCTGAATTGTAGGTGGATTCTTTACCATCTGAGCTATGAGGGAAGCCCACTTCTTATCTAATCCTGCTCAAATTTGGTGATGCCATCTTACACTTTGCATCTTGTCTATGATTTGATAAGGGTGCTAATGTAGTAACTAATCCTCTGGCTGCTATATTATTAGTAGCATATCCAGAGCCCTATACACCTAAAAAAAAGAAGTTTGAGCCATTTAATATATTTGTATATTATTTCCCTTAGATATTAGAAAGTCTACGTGGGAAGTCATTTGCTTTGTACATTTATATTCTACTCATTAACCAGCATACTGATGCTCAGTCAAATTGATAAAATATTCACTAAATAAGTAATTTTGGTTATTACTTCCAAGTTGATTAGACCAACTGTTTTCTTCCTATTTTCCTCCTTTTCTGGTAAAATAAAGCACAAAACGAGACTATAGGAAAAAGAACTATGTGACGGATACACAACCCATCACAATGGGTTTTTTATATTGATTGATTTTTGGGTTTCCCTGGGGTCTCAGACAACAAATCTGCCTTCAATGCAGGAGATGTAAGTTCAATTGATTTTTTTATGTTTTATTAAATTAGTAATCTTCTACCTATAAATCTACACCTTGTTATAAAGTCTTAAACACCATCTCTGTGACTCAGAACTTACTTCAAAATTTGATGAAGTAGTCTTACAGTCCTATGGTAAATGAAATATGATCATAGATTTATAGAGCTCCTCTAGTTAGAAAGTGAAGCCTGTTCCCCAAACTCCAGAAACTTCGTAGTCCTTACAGCGTGCTTTGAATAACAAACGGTAGTAGGAGTGACACTGTGTGATTTTTTTAAGGCTTCATAAAGTTTTGCACCTTCTACCTTGACACTCTTGGAACAGCTCTGAACATCACAAAACGAATCATATCCTTACCTCCAGTTAAGTTGAGAGGCCTTGTAGAGAAGAACCAAAGTGCTGAAGCGGACGACCAGCCAGCAGCTCTGAGACACATAAATAAAGCCATCTTGAACCTCTCAGACCAGCTGATCCTCTTTTTTTTTTTTTTTTTTTTAAATTTTAATTAATTTTTATTTTTTAGTTTGTTTTGCTTTACAATACTGTATTCGTTTTGTTACACATTGACATGAATTAGCCATGAGTGTAATGAACTCCCAATCCCGACCCCCACCTCCACCCTCCCGCCCCACACCCTCTCTCTGGATTATCCCCGTGCATCAGTCCCTAGCATCCTGCATCCTGCATCAAACCTGGACTGGCAATTCGTTTCGCTTATGATATCACACATGTTACATTGCCACTCTGCCAACCCATCCCACCCTCTTCCTCTCCCACAGAGTCCAAAAGGCCATTCTATACAACTGTGTCTCTTTTGCTGTCTTGCGTACAGGTTTATCATTACCATCATTCTAAATTCCATATATATGTGTAAGTATACTGTATTGATGTTTTTCTTTCTGGCTTACTTCACTCTGTATAATCGGCTCCAGCGTCAAGCTGATCCTCTTTTTGAAGGCAAGCACTTGAATGAGCCCAGGTGCAACCAACAGGGGAAATGATGAACTAAATAACTGAATTGGGAAAAAGAACAACTTAGGTTTAACCCAAAACATTTGGGATAGTTGCTGTTGCATCAACAGTAATTTAAAATTTACAAATTCTAATTATCTGCATGTATATGTATGACTGAGCCCCTTTGCTGTTCACCTGGAACTATCACAATATTGATAATCAACTATATCCAATACAAATAAAAAATTTAAAAAGATTTTAAAATAAGTAAAAAATACTAATTATATTATGGATTTAAAAATAATTTTCTATAATTTATTTTGGTTTATATGCCAATGATTGTTGATTAGACATTTTAAAGGGAAACTTTTGAGCTGCTTTCATTAAAACTTATTTTAAAATAACTAAAGGAAAAACACTGGAAAATATGTTATTAATGATCTAGGAAAATCTGATCTCACTGCCAACTGTGTACTTCCAAAGAAAGATTCTATCATTCTAACTACTATTTCACTGTTTTCTTCTTTGACAAGGTCACAGTTAATGGGCTTCTCACTGTGTATCTGAAATATGATGACAATTAAAGAGAAATCCCACTTCAAGCATGTACAACATTATAAAAATGATTTCCAAATAACAAACTGACATAACACTTAGTCTGGGATATACTAAATGTTTAAGCTACTTGGTCTTTTTCCTCAAGAGTGTAGTTTGATGACTCTTTTATAAATCTGTTAAAGTGTAAAAAGAGAAGTACTATTCATGTTATTTATTTTTATAAATCAATAATATATATTATTTTATTTGCAATCTAAATTTTGTGACATATTTCATACTTTAATGCCATAGCTCAGATAATAAGTATGGGACTAAAAATATCATAGCATATTACTGGATTAGCCAATAAGTTTGTTTGAGGTTTTCCATAATATACGATGGAAGAATCTGAATGAACTTTTTGGCCAACTCAATATTTAGGAACACACAGTAACATTCTCTCTATAATTTCATATTAAACCACTAAAAATAATTTTTAAACATTGTTAATTTATGTAAATTTCTTTAAATTATCCAAGATAACTGAATTCCTACCATGTGCCAGATAGCTATTCTCAACACCAGATACAAAAGTGAATAAAAGGGAAAAATAACAAAACAAAACCTCTCTACTATGTGAGCTTACATTCTAGAGTAGACAAAGGCAGACAATAAATAAATACATTATACAAAATACATTATAAATCTTATACATGTTGGATGTTAAGTCATGTTAGATGTTTGATGGTAATAAGGTTTTAAGAAAAGCAGAATAGGAAATGGGCATAATAAACACTGAACTTATGATAGAGGGAGATGGAGCAGTGCCATTTTGCATGGACTTGTCACAGAAAGCCTCACTGAAAATATAGCATTTCACCAAAAACTTAGTGGATGCAAAGAATAGGTCTATTTGAATAGAAAGGTTCCAATTTAGAGGGAAAAGCAAGCACAAAGAGTTGAAATAGAAGTAAGCTCAAGGAATATCTGGGAGGTCAATATAGATGAAAAATAGTGTAGGATGCCAAAAGTAATAGATAGTTTTGGAGATAAGACAAGGACAATTCATCTATAGCCTTGTAGACTGTTGTAGAGACTTTGCTTTTACTCTTCAGAGTGAATGAAAAATGATTTAGATCATTTTTGAGCAGGATATTCTTTTGAATTCATTTTATCTTTAAATGTTTATTTGATAATTATAATATAGACTGCCTGAATGAAGAGAGGATTTCACAATGGTGGAAGTGTAGAGCAGAGCATAGAGGTAAAGGGTAGGATTTCTAGGTATTGTTTAAACAGTGAGGCCAACATAGGGTTAATGAGAGATATCAGAGTTACAGATAGGATGACTTCAAGCTATTTATTTAAAATGCCATGGATATCTTTCCATGATATGACCATCTGTACAATCATTTCTTATATAACATTATGCTAAATGATTTATAAATGGTCACAACTGTTTCCATATGGCTGAATATTTGTCACATTTTAATAAGCATATGTTTACTGAGAAAATATGTTAGACTCAAAAATAAATGAGACATATTCCTGTCCTTGAGTAGACTATTTGTGAGAGACAAACATATGTAAAAATACTTTTAATTTAGTGTAGGAAATAATTAGATATGGATACAAACATATTGATACTTAAATAGAAATAAAGTACAGTGATCTGATCTGAACACATGGAAGGCATAGGTGTTAATTTTAAGGTTGGGCAAGGATATCTCAGATAAAATTATATAAATTTATAGATAAAATGAAAAAAAGAACTAAACAAATGGGGAGATCATTCATATTATTAGACTGGAAAACTAAATATTGTAAAAATGACTATTTTCCAAGAGTCATAATAGATTAAATCACTCCTGCTAAAACTATCAATATAATTGTTATTTTTTATTATAGAATTCAGAGCTGAATCTAAAGGGAAAATAATAAGACTAATCCATCAAAGTGGAAGAATTTACTCTGAAAAGAGCAAGACAGAATTAAACTTATTACAGTTAAGATGTTTCTTCAAGTGTGGAAAATTAAATTACCCATGTAATGGAAGAAATAATTAGAAAAAAAAGATTGATAGACTTAGGGACTAGTGTAAGAACAAGATGGCATGACATAAATAAACAATAGGAAAAGATCATCTTTTGAAATAAATGATAGAGGGCAAGTGGTGTCTAAAAGAAATAGAATGAAATCACAGATTTTCATCCTGTCATATTTTTAAACAATTTCAAGTAAAGAAAAGCTAAATTTTTAAATATTTAGGACATAATGAAGTGAAATAATTTCAATAACCTCCTGCAAGGAAAGAATGTTTAAACAAGAACTCTAACCTCAAAGAAAAAGACTAATAAATTAAAATACAGTAAAATTATGAATTATTGTCACCAAAAGATATTATAAGCAGAATAAAAATATCAAATGCAATATAGGAAAAAACATCAAAAATGAAGAAAACTATCAAAGGACTAGTGTCCAAAATATGAAAATAATACTTTACAACCTGTAAAACATATTAATCAAAAGAAAAAAATAAAAATACTCCAAAGACTTCTAAAGAAATTTTACTAAAAGAAAACTGAGGTAGATAATCAAATTTATAATCAGACAAAAGCAAATTAAAAACTTAAGATAATACTACTATTGAAAATGTCTATTGTTAAAGAGGATATGGAGTATTATGAACTACTATATTCTTTAGAACATTTTTGACTTTGCCATATAGCAAGGAGAGATGAGAAAGCATTCCTCAGCAATCAATGCAAAGAAATAGAGGAAAAGAACAGAATGGGAAAGACTAGAGATCTCTTCAAGAAAATTAGAGATACCAAGGGAGCATTTCAGGCAAAAATGGGTTGGTTAAGGACAGAAATGGTATGGACCTACCAGAAGCAGAAGATATTAAGAGGTGGCAAGAATACATAGAAAAACTGTACAAAAAGATCTTCACAACCCAGATAGTCACAATGGTATGATCACTCACCTAGAGCCAGACATCCTGGAATATGAAGTCAAGTGGGCCTTAGAAAGCATCACTACGAACAAAGCTAGTGGAGGTGATGGAATTTCAAACCCTGAAAGATGATGCTGTGAAAGTGCTGCACTCAAAATGCAGCAAATTTGGAAAACTCAGCAGTGGCCACAGGCCTGGAAAAGATCTGTTTTCATTCCAGTCCCAAAGAAGGCAATGCCAAAGAATGCTCAAACTACCGCACAATTGCACTCATCTCACACTAGTAAGGTAATGCTCAAAATTCTCCAAGGCAGGCTTTAGCAATACGTGAACTGTGAACTTCCAGATGTTCAAGATGGTTTTAGAAAAAGCAGAGGAACCACAGATCAAAAAGCCAACGTCTTCTGGATCATTGAAAAAGCAAGAGAGTCCCAGAAAAACATCTATTTCTGCTTTATTGACCATGCCAAAGCCTCTGACTGTATGGATCACAATAAACTGTGGAAAATTCTGAAAGAGATGGGCATACCAGACCACCTGACCTGCCTCTTGAACAACCTGTATGCAATGCAGGAAGCAACAGTTAGAACTGGACATGGAAAAATTGACTGGTCCCAAATAGGAAAAGGAATACGTCAAGGCTATATATTGTCACCCTGCTTATTTAACCTATATGCAGAGTACATCATGAGAAACGCGGGGCTGGAAGAAGCACAAGCTGGAATCAAGATTGCCAGGAGAAATATCAATAACCTCAGATATGCAGATGACACCACCCTTATGGCAGAAAGTGAAGAGGAACTAAAGAGTCTCTTGATGAAAGTGAAAGAAAAGAGTGAAAATGTTGGCTTAAAGCTCAACATTCAGAAAACGAAGATCATGGCATCTGGTCCCATCACTTCATGGGAAATAGATGGGGAAACAGTGGAAACAGGTTCATACTTTATTTTTTTGGGCTCCAAAATTACTGCAGATGGTGATTGCAGCCATGAAATTAAAAGACGCTTACTCCTTGGAAGGAAAGTTATGACCAACCTAGATAGCATATTCAAAAGCAGAGACATTACTTTGCCAACAAAGGTCAATCTAGTCAAGGCTAGGGTTTTCCAAAGGTCATGTATGGATGTGAAAATTTGGACTGTGAGGAAAGCTGAGCGCTGAAGAATTGATGCTTTGAACTGTGGTGTTGGAGAAGATTCTTGCGAGTCCCTTGGACTGCAAGGAGATCCAGCCAGTCCCCCCTAAAGGAAACAGTCCTGGGTGTTCATTGGAAGGACTGATGCTGAAGCTGAAACTCCAATGCTTTGTCTACCTCATGTAAAGAGTTGACTCACTGGAAAAGACCCTGATGCTGAGAGGTATTGAGGAGGAGGGGACGACAGAAGATGAGATGGCTGGATGACATCATCGACTCGATGGACATGAGTTTGAGTAAACTCTGGCAGTTGGTGATGGACAGAGAGGCCTGGCATGCTGCAATTCATGGGGTCGCAAAGAATCAGCCATAACTGAGTGACTTAACAGAACTGATTAAGTTATAAGATTTGCATACCTTCTCATCCAGAAATTCTACCACTCTGTATACATTCTGTACAAACTGCCAAGCACCAAAAAATAGACACAAAACATCCATAACAGCATTGCTTAGGAATAACAGTAAATAGAAAACAGCTCAAATGGTCACCTAGAGTAGAATGTATTAAATAAGCACATGGTATAATCAATAGGACATCATATGACAATAAAAATGAGTAAGTTCAATCTACATGCTACAATATGGATGAACTTTACAAATATATATATTTTTATTTTTTTAGTTAACTTTTTTCAAATTTTTATTTTTTTATTTTATTTTTAAATTAATTTTTATTTTTTAGTTTGTTTTGCTTTACAATACTGTATTTGCTTTGCTATACATTGACACGAATCAGCCACAAGTGTACATTAACTCCCAATCACGACCCCCGCTTCCCCCCTCCCGCCCCACACCATCTCTCTGGATTATCCCCGTGCATCAGTCCCAAGCATCAGTTTAAATGGTGGCTAATTACTTTACAATATTGTAGTCACGATAGGGGACACACGTACAAATATAATTTTGAACAACAACAACAAAAAATCAGGTATCATGGAAGTATGTACTCTTTGAGTCCATTGATATAAATTTCAGAAACAAAACTTGAAAAGCATTGTTTCAGAATGCATACATCAATCTAAATTAAAGAAATAAAAACAATGATTAATGATTGTTACAGAACTCAAGATAGTTGTTACTCTGGGAAAAAAGATCAAGTTTATGATAAAAGAAGAGAATCTGGGTTGCTCCTAGAGTTCTGATAATGTTCTATTATTTTTCCACATACCATAATAAGATTATACACTTTATTAATTTATTTACCCTGAGCATATATGTTCTAGTCAGCTTTGTGTTCTCTATATTATACATATATTTTAAAATTATATAAAAGTTGATATTTTGGTATGTAATTCTTCCAAATAATTTAAATTTCTTTTTTCAAGTAGCTAAATGAAAAAAAAAAAACTGCATATGAATGCCAAATTACCACACGACAGAGTCTCTCTCAGAAATCATTATTTCATCATACTTTTTCATAGCTAATAATATGAGTAAATAAAGCATATACAATTATTTTATACAACAAATACATCTAATATATTTATATTGGGAAAAAATAAGCAGCAGAATTCAGTTCCAGAAATGGCAACATGAGAATTTGAGGAAATTTGCCCAACAGGTAAGAATAATATGACTGAGCCAACCATAAACAGTGATATCAGGACTCTAGAAAATGAATATGGTCAACAAGTTGAGAAGTACAGTTTATTCTTATTATTCATGGTTATGTTCTGGAAAGTTGCTATGAACCTGAGTTGGTAAGTATTGGATTTTTACCCTTAAGAAAAAAATAGGATTAAGTTCTGCTAGCCTCCATTTGGAACTTTCATCAGCAGATGAGTACAATACCTTATTTTACATTGGTTTCTGTTTAAAGATATTTTATTGAGTATATTTATTGATTCATTAACATAAAACTCATGGTCAACAACGTATAACTCATGACTGAATGGAGTTTGTGTAACTAAACATAGTTCTTAGCAAGGTACCTCATAGCCCATTGTGCTTGGGTAAACTAGATAGCCATTCAGAACAGTGCTTGGGGGACATTTTGAACAGTGAAATCGCCAAAGAATAATAATAATAATAAAGAAAGAAAATGACACAAAAATTGCATTTTAAATAAGAAGGCAGAGCATTACCCTGTTTGACCTCAGCAGGAATGTGTGCCACTCAGTTTTTACCATTTCATATATATCTGAGTAAGTGCTGAAGACCATGAGCATTAATTTGGGGATTATGAATTATTTTTAGTTAGTGGGCAAACTCAAATATTTGGAATAGTTGAATAATTAGGATTAACTCTTATCTATTCATAAAAAGTCAGCTAACTTGTATAAGATCCATGAATATGTGAGCCTCTTACATGATGGACTTTTCATTCCCTTACCAAAGGTGCCCACACCCTCAACTTTATCTGCCAGAAGTGATGATTTTTTATTTAATGCCAAGATTCTGGATGTGAGAGAGCCATGAAGCACTGTGATATTAATCCTGCCCCACAACCCTGGTTGGCTGCTATGATACACATGCACAAAGGAGAACATAGGGAGTTCAGCTAAAATGCAAAACCAGAAAAAAGTTACAAATTTGTTGTTTTTCTAAATGTAATTTAGACAACAAAGGGTGACTATTTTATTGCCTTTAGGTTTTTGATCATAATTGTCGCCTACATTTATCATTGTTTCATGCTAAAAAAAAAAGTTCAAATCTAGGAAACTAGGAACAAAATAGGATTAGTACAAAGAAACTCACATTATGCTACTGTGCTGAAAGCAAGCATAAGAAGAGAAAGTCTTGAAAGCAGCAAGAGAAAAATGACACATCACAGAAATGCAATAATAAAATTAATGGTTATCTTCTTATCAAAAATACTTATGTCAAAAGGCATGGAATGGCCCACTGAAGATGCTGACAACAAAAATCAGCCAGTAAATTTATATTCAACCAATTATTCCTCAAATTGAAGGCAAAATAAAGATATGTTTATGTAAACAAAGACTGAAAGAATTTAGTGCCAACAGATCCATGCTATAAGAAACACAAAAAGGTAGCCCTTTATGCCAAATGAAAATGACACCAGATAGAAACTCAGATCCATAAGAAGCAATATAGAGAGCAACACAAGCAGTAAGCATATGGATAAAGATCATAAATATAAAGTGTTCTAATAGATATATTGTTATACACATTGTATATTTTTCTTTAATTTCTGTACAAGACATATGACTTGCTTAAAAGAACACATATAACTATGTTGCTGCTTTAAAACAAAATATAAATTTTAATATGCTTGATAGCAATAGTATAAAGAAGGGGAGAAGTAGAGCTATTATAGGTAAAATATGACTGGGGTAAAGTGCATATTAACAAAATGTGGTAAGTAAAAAGTGCATATTAAAATTCTTAGAGAAACTACTAATATAACACAATATATAACTAAAATACATAGAGCCTTTAAAATAGGATGCTAAATATCTAGCAAATAGATATCAGTAAAGTAAAAATAAAAAACCGAAAGGGTGATGAGACAAACAGAATAGTCAACTGATAGACATAAATTCAAATACACAGTTAAGTGTGAAGAAACTGAATATTTTATTCCAACAAAGAATATTAATCTGACTGAAGGTAAAGCTAAAACTGGTCCACAAGAGAAATACATGCATTTTTTTTTTTTACAATGCAATAACAGATTGAAATAACACAAAAGGAAAAAGATGTGCTGTGTCTCCTTGTCATGTCTGACTCTTTGCAACCCCATAGACTATAGCTTCTCTGTCCATGGTATTTTCCAGGCAAGAATACTAGAGTGGGTTGCCATTTTCTACTCCAGGGGATCTTCCCAACCCAGTAATTGAACCCATATTTCTTGTGTCTCCTACATTTGCAGGCAGATTCTTTACCACTGAGCTACATGCATAAAAGTGAACATTGGAGAGCTAAAGTGGCTAAACGTGTCAGACAAAACAAATATCAAGAAAAAAATGTTACTACAGATGAAGATTATTTCATCATGATGGAGTATCAGGAGGGCAAGACTATACAAAGTAAAAGTGTAGGGGCATTTATAAATTTCCACAATAGTTGGAACCAAAAATAGACAAATCACAATTATAATTAGATAATTAAAAAGTAGTTTCTTACTGACCAATCAGACAGAAAGTTGGTAAGGAAACAGAAGAACTGAAAAACATTGTTAGCAACTTGGACAAATAAGCAACAGTAAAACACTACCATTATACACATATTTTTTGGATATAGTTTTTAATATATGGAAAAGTGACTGAAACAGGACATATACTGGATAATAAAATCATTCTCCAAATTTGAAAAGGTTGACCAATATATTTCTTGTTTTCTAATGCAACCATAATTAAATTGTAGATAAATATCAAGAAAAAAATCAAGGGAATAATGTATAAATGTCACATCACATGCTCTAAACTACCTTTGTATTACAAAAGAAATAGCATGACAAATTAGAAAATATTTGAATAGAATGGCATTAAAATACTCATCAAAATTTGCTGTAATGAAATTAGGTAAGTTCAGTTAGGTAGTTCAGTTTAGGTAATTAGGTAATTAAATAGCTCAGTTCAGTCAGTCAGTTATGTCCAACTCTTTGTGACCCCATGGACTGCAGCACAACAGCCTTCTCTGTCCATCACCAACTCCAAAGCTTATTCAAACTCATGTTCATTGATTTGGTGATGCCATTCATGTAGGATACAGGAAGAATAAAAGAAAAGCAGGCCCTGGCAAGGGCCACAAAAAGAAATTTATAATTATTGATAAACTTGATGCTATAAGGCATGAGACTCTTGAAACAAGTCCAGAGGGAATAGTTCATAATCTTGAAAACAAGATATGATCCTGAGGTTGGAAAACCAACCCCAGACTGTTTCTCAACTGGCGTCTCAGAGTCACATGTTTTAAGTATCTGGTGGAAAATCTATAGATAGTAATATTAGTCTTAGTTACTGATTTGTTATTGATTACTGTTTCCTAATTACTCAATGGTTAATGATCATTTTGTTCTTTGGCCCTGAAGGCCTCATGAAATATAGTTTAACTCCCCACATATTCTTTCATTCACAGCTGAAAGTATAATAAAGCTGGCTTGGATTCAGTTTCGGCACCTTCACCTTGGTCCCCTGATCCTCACTTTTCTCTGAATTCTGTGTCTCATTTCTCATTCTCTCACTGTATCGCACTTTCAGAACCATGCTTGTCGACCTGGTCTCGAGAATTCAACCAACTCATCCTCTGTCGTCTCCTTCTCCTCCCACATTCAGTCTTTCCCAGTATCAGGATCTTTTCCAATGAGTCAGTTCTTCCCATCAAGTGGCCAGAGTACTGGAGTTTCAGCTACGACATCAGTCCTTCCAATGAATACTCAAGACTGATTTCCTTTAGGATGGACTGGTTGGATCACCTTGCAGTCCGAGAGACTCCAGAGTCTTCTCCAACACCAAAGTTCAAAAACATCAATTCTTTGGTGCTCAGCTTTCTTTATAGTACAACTTTCACATCCATACATGACTACTGGAAAAACCATAGCTTTAAGTAGACAGACCTTTGTTGCAAAGTAATGTCTCTGCTTTTTAATATGCTGTCAAGGTTGTTCATAGCTTTTTTTCTTTTGGTTTCATGGCTTGAGTCACCATATACAGTGATTTTGGAGCCCCATAAAAATAAATTCTGTCAATGTTTCCACTGTTTCCCCTTCTATTGGCCATGAAGTGAGGGGACCAGATGCCATGATCTTAGTTTTCTGGATGTTGAGCTTTAAGCCAACTTTTTCACTCTCCTCTTTCACTTTCATCAAGAGGCTCTTTAATTCTTCTTTGCTTTCTGCCATAAGGGTGGTGTCATCTGCATATTTGAGGTTATTGATATTTCACCCAGCAATCTTGATTCCAGCTTGAGCTTCTTTGGAACTAGTCTGTTGTTCCATGTTCAGTTCAAACTCTTGCTTCTTGACCTGCATATAGATCTCTCAGGAGGTAGGTCAGGTGGTCTGGTATTCCCATCTCTTTCAGAATTTTCCACAGTTTGTCATGATTGACACAATCAAAGGCTTTAGCATAGTCAATAGAACAGCATTAGATGTTTTTCTGGGACTCTCTTGTTTTTTTTGATGATCCAAAAGATGTTGGCAATTTGAAATCTGGTTCCTCTGCCTTTTCTAAAACCAGCTTGAACATCTGGAAGTTCATGGTTCGCATACTGTTGAAGCCTAAGGCCTGTTTAGATGGAAATGTATATTTCTGAATGTTAAAGTTAAAAAAAAAAAATTGACTTTCTCATCTTCCACCACAAGAAGTTACAAAAAGATCAAATTAAACCCAACAGAGGCAGAAAAAAGGAAGCAAGAAAGATAGTAGAACTCAATAAAACTGTAAACAGTTAAATACTAAAGATAATGAATAGTTTCTTGTCTTACGTTTAGATCTTTAATCCATTTTGAGTTTATTTTTGTGTATGGTGTTAGAAAGTGATCTAATGTCATTCTTTTACAAGTGGTTGACCAGTTTTCCCAGCACCACTTGTTAAAAAGATTGTCTTTAATCCACCTGTATATTCTTGCCTCCTTTGTCGAAGATAAGCTGTCCATAGGTGTGTGGATTTATCTCTGGGCTTTCTATTTTGTTCCATTGATCTATATTTCTGTCTTTGTGCCAGTACCATACTGTCTTGATGACTGTGGCTTTGTAGTAAAGCCTGAAGTCAGGCAGATTGATTCCTCCAGTTCCATTCTTCTTTCTCAAGATGGCTTTGGCTATTCGAGGTTTTTTGTGTTTCCATACAAATTGTGAAATTATTTGTTCTAGCTCTGTGAAAAAAACCATACTGTCTTGATGACTGTGGCTTTGTAGTAAAGCCTGAAGTCAGGCAGATTGATTCCTCCAGTTCCATTCTTCTTTCTCACGATGGCTTTAGCTATTCGAGGTTTTTTTTGTGTGTGTTTCCATACAAATTGTGAAATTATTTGTTCTAGATTTTTTTTTAAATGGACACTTTAAGGCATAATCTTGTTCCTAAAAACATAAGTATAAAAGCTCTTAGAAGTTTACTATTTTTCATAAAACATGGGAAATAGCCTTCCCTCAAAATCACTTGAAAGTATCAGGAGCTGGATTTAGGAATCTGGCTCTCTCGGGATGCCTCATAATAACATTAACACCATATAACATGTCTTGGTTTCTTCTTTTGTTTCCTGTAATTAATGTTAACAAGAGATACCTTTAAGGCAATGAGAGCTCTTAGAAATTTTTCTTAGCATCGCTAAAAGAGTTCCATGTACCACACTTAAATCTTGGATATCAGGTTTTATAGATCTCAGCTCATTACCTTGGATCCACATTTGATGTGGCTTCATCCATAATCAGTATCTTATTCTTTCTGAGAAGAGCCCTGGCAAGGCACAACAGTTGTCTCTGTCCAACACTCAAGTTTGATCCTGATTCTGCTAATTCAGTATCCATTTTACCAGGAAGACCTTGGATGGTTTCTTTAAGTTGTACCTGCAGTTACAGAAAGAACGTTTTCCTAAACAAACTGCTACTGAATAGACAAGCCTCCTGGGCTTCCCTTGTGGCTCAGCTGGTAAAGAACCCACCTGCAATGCGGGAGACCTGAGTATGTGATCCTTGGTTGGGAAGATTCCTGGAGACGGGAAAGGCTACCCACTCCAGTAATCTGACCTGGAGAATTCTGTGGACTGTATAGTCCATGGGGTCACAAAGAGTCAGACATGATTAAGCAACTTCCACTTCCACTTAGACATTAGGGCTTTGAAGTCCTCACGACTTCTTATGTGCATGTACAGCCAGGTAATGGAGAGAGCTATTACCAATTGGCATTCACTGAGAAAGATGCTAAAGTCTAGTCAGGACAGAAAGATTTCAGTGTCCCCTACATGTTGTGGAACCTTTTTACTTCTCAAAAAGAAAGGCTGGTGTGGGCTGGAAGGAGTTAGGGAAATGCAATCAACAGATGGGGAAGAGGTTTTAACAGAGCCGGATCGGCAGTAAATGAAGTCAAGGGAGAGCCCATTCACCTTAATACAAGGCCCAGGAAACGGACATGTGAGCTGTCCCACAGCGAGGGCTGAACCATGTGATTCCTAATGCACACACTGCTGATGCCCAGATTTCTATGTCTTGGTTTCCTGTGTGATGAGACACACTTGCATCCTAACAGAGACACTATCAGTGTCGAACATTTACCTGCCTGCTCCCCGTTTGGACATAACAGACCATATTCTTAATTGCATATATCCTGGTATCTAAGCTGTTTTGCTCTTTTAACAGAAGCAACACATCCATGATTCATTTCCAGAGCATTATCTTCTGTACTCTTTTATCCTTTGAGTGATAAAGTGCTCACTCATATGATAAAGTCACTACTCATGTTATATCTGTAGAGCTGCTCTTGCTTTTTAAGTGCCCCAATTGGCACTAATTTCTGATAAGCCTTCTTCAGTTGAGTGTCAGCTGGCTATTATTCAGCATATGAAAAGTACATTTTTGGCATATTCTGAAAAATAACCAAGATGAATTGGGCTCCATTCTTTTTGAATGTCCATATCTGCCAAGAGTGAAGGAGGACATAGGTTAAGAGAATTTTTTTCTTTTAATGGGAGTTCTTAAAGAAGAAAACATATTGGTGCCCTACCACTCATTTCAGGTCAACTCTATGAGTTTGGGTTCGCAGGTTCCATTTAGAATCATTTATAAACCAATGACTTCGGTTTTTAGTTCACTTGAAAATTGACCTCACTGCTTTAGTGACAACTCTTAGAGTGAGGAATCATCCCATCATTCTGTTTCTCTAGATATTATTTCTTTATGACGTGTATGTTTTTCAATGAAAGATGTGGTAGTTTTTCTTTTTAAAAGTCATAAAGAAATAATTCCTAGAGAAACAAAGTGATGGAATCATTTCTCGCTCTAAGACATATCAACAATATAACAGGGTCAATTCCAGAAGCAATACATGGAAACTAAACGCTTCACTTTGTGAAATGAACTCGTGTTTATTTCTTTTCACAGAAAGCTCCAAATGTATTTTAAATAAAGGTAGATCTTAGTGTCATCTACCACTTCCACCAGCTTATCATTTTCAGAATTGTGAGGCTACTAAATTTTGGCTCGTACAGATGAATTAAGTTTGTGCCAAGTTCTAAGGTAGCTTTTGACAGGATTTGTCTCCTAATTAACATTTCCTCTCTGTCCATGGAACAATGTGTTCTAAAATTCTGGAGTAATTTTAGTACCTGAGAACCTGTGAAGACAGATCTTGAGCTGGGGAACAAATAGAAAAATAATTTGCCAGTACTTCCAGTTTTTTTTTTTTTTTTTTAAAGATACCACACCAAAAAAAAAAAAAAAAAGATATCACGCTATCACCATTAAATATACCCTGTGGTTTCAAGATCAGTGGATCATCCTATCTTTATCTTTGATCATTAAGTATACTCCTCACTTCTTCTCTTCTAGAATTTCACTGTAGAAAGACTCAAAAATTTAAATGAAATCAGGAGTCCACAACTTCTCAAGTAGAAGGTGAAGCAGTCAGCCCGATTTAGGAAAATAAAATCCCCATGTTGTTGGAAAGCAAGGTGGGTGTGTAAAGACTGGGTGCTGACATCCTTCAGAAATCAGAATGACTGGCAGGAAATCATCAGGCCTCCAAATCTGCTTGCTACAGTCAAAGCTCATCTGTATATTACAGATTTCAGAGCTATCCTTGGAAGAATGACACTAAAGGACAAACGCATCGATTCAAAACAACATGAACAACTGGTCATTTGGATTTGTGTAAAAAACAATGTGTTTTTTAAAGAAATAAGCCACACTTTTAATGAAGAGGTCAATCAAATATTTAATACCTATTTATTAAGGATTTTAAAAGCAAAAGATTAAGCTAGGTCCTATGAAAAACTGGAAAGTCTGACTGTATTTTAGAAGTCTAAATACAGTTTCTGCCATCAATTTGCAAAACTAGGGCCAATACACAAAATAATTTGTATCAAAGTGTACAAACCAATAGCAAATTAACAAGTCAAAATCCTTTGCATGAAAGGGTGAGGAAATTCACAGAAGTGGGCCAAAAGGACATATAATACAAATAACAGAAAATTCTCTAGAAATGAACACATCCATTAAAAAACTTAGCAAATCTCCAGGGTCTGTTACCTACATTCATGCTGCAGCATTAAAAGAACCTGATTGTCAATAAGCAACTATCACATTCCAATTATTTAATTTACCTTTATAGATACTTTCTTCTGAAACTTCATAGCATTTTATTACTATGATCTCATTTATCTTTCAGTTAATAATGAAAAACTACTTAGTTGCCTCCACTTAGTTGATATTCCTTAAGACCAGAGGAGTAAAGTGAACATTGCAAGGTAATTAAGGTAAATAATTCACTTGGTCATTTAGTAGAATTTGAACGCATAACTATAAATTCTAGTTTAGTGTTCTACTTTAAGACAAGAAAATGTACCTAGTTGCTTTGGGTATTAGGGGAAAAGCTAAAATAAAAGCATATGGCATTATCTTGTTGCTTTCTATCACTATTATATACATTTTTAATTTACTCATGTACCCATCTCATCAGTGTTCTCCTAGCAGGTAAACAAACTATCACATTCCAATTATTTAATTTACCTTTATAGATACTTTCTTCTGAAACTTCATAGCATTTTATTACTATGATCTCATTTATCTTTCAGTTAATAATGAAAAACTACTTAGTTGCCTCCACTTAGTTGATATTCCTTAAGACCAGAGGAGTAAAGTGAACATTGCAAGGTAATTAAGGTAAATAATTCACTTGGTCATTTAGTAGAATTTGAACGCATAACTATAAATTCTAGTTTAGTGTTCTACTTTAAGACAAGAAAATGTACCTAGTTGCTTTGGGTATTAGGGGAAAAGCTAAAATAAAAGCATATGGCATTATCTTGTTGCTTTCTATCACTATTATATACATTTTTAATTTACTCATGTACCCATCTCATCAGTGTTCTCCTAGCAGGTAAACAAAGTCAGTTAAACCAATAAACTCTCCTTAATTACCTGAAAGTGAAAGTTCCTCAGTTGAGTACGACTCTTTGTGATCCTATGGACTATACAGTCCATGGAATTCTCCAGGCCAGAATACTGGAGTGGGTAGCCTTTCCCTTCTCCAGAGGATCTTCCCAACTCTGCACTACTATAAATGTACATAGTCATATACTGATGCTAACAAGTTAATTTTGTTCAAAAATTACCTCTTCTAAGGCATTCCATAGATCCTCCTCCTTATGCTCATTAAAGGGATCCAGATTTTTCTTCATTGTTCCAATGAATAAAACTGGTTCCTAAATATCCCAAAACAGGAAATGTTATTACTGTAACATCTTTCATCTTGTTTGTATGCTTACAGAACAGAATTAAAGTGCCAAAAAATATCCCCTCACAATTCACTATACTCATTAATAATAAGGCTACAAATGCTTGTTTATAAAATAGCATCTCTAAATTAACCTCCCACTGTAGAAAGTATGCTCCAAAATATCTCTGGACCATTGGACACTAACAAAAGAAAATGTTGAAGAGTGTCACCTTAAGAAGAAGAGAAAGGAAGATTTGATTTTTCAAAAATGCCTTCCTGGTGATGTCTTGCTATTCAGTCGCTCAGTCATGTCTGACTCTTTGTGACCCATAGACTGCTTCCTACCAATTATCTGCTTCCCCCCAAAATGAGGATATACTTATTGGAGGAACTTTATATCAAGAAAACTAGATAAACTCATTGTCAATCCTGGTGTGATGCTGGGAAACACCAATAGCACAATTAGTTGCCATTTGTGCCTCAAAGCAAACCCATTAAATTTCCACTCATTGGCACTGAAGAATGAACTAGGATATTTTCTCCATCAGTAAAACAGCATTCTGGGATAAGGACTCTCTCCACAGGTGTGAATGGAACATCTGCACACGTAACAAAGAGAACATCAGCTCCTGGGGTCCGCAGTTCCTCTGTCCATGGAGAGATCTCTGATTCTGCACCAGCTGGTCCCCACGTTCTCTCACTTGTGCATCAGGATGACCTGCCTCACAGAACCTCATTACTAACTGCAAGGCCAGGAGGACCTGAAACCACTGTAACCTGTGTCATAATAACATTATTAAAATAATGTTATAAATGTTAAATTGATGAATACCTCTTCCTATTCATCTGCTTTGAGAGGAACCACAAAGTAATTACTGTGGAAATACACGCCTCTCTGGGTTTCATGAAAAATCTTGTACATAAGCCCTTGTAGGCCATTTGCATTTTCCTCTGGAAGGCTCTAATAAGCCAGGCTACAAGAACATGGGCAGAAGGGAAGAGCCCAACAGGCTCCTTTCAGTGAAGGGGGCAGAAGAAGGGGAGGCACACGTGTGGGAACAAGAGGAGACCTGAATCTTCCATAAGTGGCCGGATGCTCAGAATCACCAGCCTCAAAATCCCGCCTGGCCTTGGGGTGGGATTTCCTTCTCACTTCACAAAAGCCTGAGAAGAAAGATGAAGAAGACAGACATTTCTTTTCCCTAGTCATGAAGAAGAATGACACTCAGTGAGCCTCCCTCTCTCTCCCTATTGTCTTAGTTTCAAATCTGGTGAGAGAGAAATAGATGCAGAATTATATCCCACCAAAAAATACATATCCCTGAGCAAAATCCAAAATTAAAAATACATTATA
Organism: Aepyceros melampus; assembly: GCA_006408695.1. Taxonomy (NCBI): domain Eukaryota; kingdom Metazoa; phylum Chordata; class Mammalia; order Artiodactyla; family Bovidae; genus Aepyceros; species Aepyceros melampus. The sequence continues at coordinate 123,525 of SJXQ01010152.1, read as the reverse complement.
GAGGGAGCTTCATTTGGCCAAAGTGGCTGATATACTTCCAAAGCACTGAAAATCACTGGTCACACGACATTTCAAAATGGTTATTGAATAGCACTGAAAAATATGAGGTGCAAATTTAAGGTCTCCCTTAAAAGTCTCTAATTTAGAATCAAAGACTGAACCACCATGTAAGCAATGGTAAGAGCTCCTGGTCAAGGGAATAATCGTCATTTTACATTAGATGTTTATAAAATACTGCTGCTTGTGATTATTACCTCTAAGAGCCTAACATGCAGGTGATTTCCCTTCCTTTTAGCTGTTCCCATTAGGTTTACAAAATCATGTAGGTGTGGCCAGGCAAGGGGCAGAAGGCTGGTCCCCAATATTCTGTCCCCCTCCCCTAAGGGCAGGATTCTGCTGTGGGGTCCAAGATGAGAGATTCTTCAAGGACTGGTTTTTGAGGAGATGAAGGGCCCAGATGAGGCCAGGTTAAGGAATCAGCTTTGAATCCAGTTGGGAAACATTAGACGGGGCTCTGCGTTCAAAAAGGACAGGAACATTTCTTTCCTATTCATAGCTTCTAATGACCTGAACAGTTTACCCTTCATGTTCCTCTCAGAGCAAATTTACGTCTAATAAGAGATCTAAGCTTTGAATTATCCACCTGGTTTTTCAAGGTACACTCTGTAGAGGCATTACCTGAGCTAATCTGTCAGTTAAAAAGACATATTGGGCAATTATGTGTGTTTATTTAGCAGTATGAGATGGAATAACATAGTTTAGTAAAGCAAGAGTATTTCTCTTTGCTATGATATGCCAAATATATATTTCAAAATCAGTAAAATTTCAGTAAAAAGTTGAATGAAAAGAATGATTCTTTAGGCAACAATCATACAGGAAAAAAAGAAGGTAAAGGTATCTACATTGAAAGAGAAGAAGTAAAACTGTCACAGTATACAGATGACATGATACTATATATAGAAAACCCTGAAGACCATTACAAAAATTACTAAAACTGATAAATTCTACAAAGTAGCAGGACACAAGATTAACATACAGATACTTGTTACATTTCTTCACAGTAACAGTGAAATAAGGGACTGTAAATTTTAAATTTTTAAAGAAAGGGAATGTAAATTTTTTTAAAAATCCCTTTTAAAATAACATCAAAAAAAAATTAAAATACTTAGGAAGAAACCTGACCAAGGAGGTGACAGACTTACATGCTGACAACTAGAAAATATTATAAAAGGAAACTGAAGATGATTCAAAGAAATGGAAATATATCCAATATTCAAAGAATATGGAATTATTCAAAGAAATGGAAATGATTCAAAGAAATGGAAATATATCCAATATTAAATGCTCTTTAATTATAAGAATTAATATTACTAAAATGACTATTACCCAAAGCAATCCACAGATTTAAGACAATTGTTAATCAAATTACCCATGACATTTTCCACAGAACTAGAACAAATACTCCTAAAATATATATGCAACCATAAAGACCCACAGTTGCCAAAGAAATCCTGAGGAAAAAGAATAAAGCAGGAGGCATAACCTTCCAGACTTCAGATGATACAGCTACAGTTATCAAAATTGCATGATATTGGCATAAAACAGATGATGTATAAATGGGACATAAGAGAAATCCCAGAAATAAACCCACACACCTACAACCAAGAGTCAATTAATCTTCGACAAAGGAGGCAAGACTATACACTGGGGAAAAGACAGTCTCTTTAGCAAGTGGTGTTGGGAAAGTTGGACAGCCACATGTAAACCAGTGTAGTTAGAACAAAAACCCTTAGACCATATGCAAAAATAAATTCAAAATGGCCTAAAGACTGAAATGAAATATGACACCATTAAACTCTTAGAAGAGAGCACAAGCAAAATGTTCTCTGACATAAATCGTACCAATGTTTTCTTAGGCCAGTCTTCCAAGGCAATAGAAATAAAAGCAGTAATAAACAAATAGGACTAATTAATGTGACAAGCTTTTGTACACCAAAGAAAACCATAAAACAAAAAGAAAACCTGTAGAATGGGAGAAAATATTTGCAAATGATGAGACCAACTAGGCTTAATTTCCAAAATATACAGACAGTTCATAAAACTCAACAACAAAAAACCAAACAACCCAATCATAACTGGGGCAGAAGACCCAAACAGACATTTTTCCATGGAAGATATACAGATGACCAACAGACACATGAAAAGATGCTCAATCTTGCTATTAGAGAAATGCAAAACAAAACTACAAAGGGGCACCACCTTACGAGGGTCAGAATGGCCATCACTGAATAGTCTACAAATAACAAATGTGGAAGACGGTGTGGAGAAAAGAGAACTTTCCTATACTGTTGGTGGGAATGTATTAAGAAGTTGATGCAGCCATTATGAAAAACAGTATGGAAGTTTCAGTCCCACTTCTGGTTATATATCTGGTGTGTGTGTTAGTTGCTCAGTCATGTCTGACTCTTTGCAATCCCATGGACTGTAGCCCACCAGGATCCTCCATCCATGGAACTCTCCAGGCAAGAAAACTGGAGTGGGTTGCCATGCCCTTCTCCAGAGACAAACTATTACTCAAAAAGGCACAGAAACAATCTAAAGTCCGTTGACAGGTGAATGGTATAGAAGAGTTGGTGCATATATACAACAGAGTACTACTCAGCCATAAAAAAAGAAGGAAATGCCATTTGCAGCAACATTGATGGACCTAGAGATTGTCATACTAAGTAAAATAAGTCAGATAAAGAGAAATGCCACATGATATCACTTATATGTGGAATATAAATATGACTTATTTACATGTGCATATAATCCAGTCTCCAAAATACTCAGTGAAATTTGTACTCATTTAAGAAACAGAACAAAAGAAAATAGAATCAGAGGCCAGGAAGAAAAGGTCAATTCAACGCTCCACCATCACAGCAACCACATACTGGGTCTACATGAAGCATCCTACATATGCTGACCTATTTATATAGTCCTCAAAGCAGCTCGAGGATTTGGTCCTGCTAGCTGTCTTGCAAGGGAGAGAAAGCTGAGAAGCACAGAGATGGAATTCTGTGCCCTGTGTTCTTTCTCACTATACTGTACTGCGTCCCTGGTTAATCATTTATTAAGGGGTTAAGTTCTGAGTTTCCCCACAGCATCAACACCTTGTAATTCTCAAAGCTCCACTCAAAGACAATCACCTCTGAAAAAAGATAGTGTAAGACACTTAAAATTCATGTTTCCCTACAGGAACCTCTCAAGTGTTAAACATTTATCATTTTGTTATTAGTATTATGTGGTTATCAGTGGGTAAAACTGTGGCACTGAGGAAGTGTGAGTGCAGAAATCTGCCTGGGTAAGTTACTAAATCATAGGCTCACAAAACAGATGAAAGAACAGGAAAACAAACCCTGGTATCTGATGAAAATATCTGTTGAAAATACCTGCTGCTATGATCTATTGGGGGAAAAGGGATCAACCCCTTAATGCAATTTGAAAAAAAAATAAAAGCAATTGAACTTAGATGCTTTATAAAAAGAATACATGAGAATGTTCTGGTGTGCATACCTGAAGTACAACTGATATTTTCTTCCTTAAATCATGAAGTCCCATACTGGTTGTCAAATTTTTATCAATCGAAATTGTACCTTGGAATCAGAGAATCTGAAAAGTGCAGCAATGAGGGAACTTTTTCCAGCTCCTGTTTTTCCCACGATGGCGATCTGTAGAGAGATACAGGAGGGACTAAGAATTAACAATATGCAACCTAGGAGAAACCCTGGATATTGACGAATTTTAAAAGTTCTATATAGACCAGTCTACAGGTTTGTTAAGCATAGCCCTGTTGACATTATGGGCCAGGTGATTCATTGTTGGGGAGTCAGGGGGCCTGTCCTGTGTATTGTAGGTAGTTTAGCAGTAGCCGTGGACTCTATCCACTTGACACCAGACACAACCTCCAGACTGTGACAAATAAAAACAACAGATATTCACAAATGTCCCTGGTTTAGACTCCCGGGTCCTCAAAAGAGTTTAAAAAAAAAAAAAAAACAGAATCACTATACTGGCAATGGAAAAGCCAGCAGTCTCCCAAGTGGTTCATAAGAAGTTCACTTTTAAATTAACTTTACTCCTACTCTCTAGGTTTTTTGACCTTGAGAACTACATAGATAATTTTAGAGATGTCAACAAGTCAAGTCAGAAGTGTTATACGCAAACAAGGACTTGTTTTCTCAAGGATCTGTTATTTGAGAACATTCATTCCTTGACAGAGAAACTAAATCATTTCCTGATGGCAAATATATTCATTATATTCTATCTTGAAAGGAAACATCTTAAAATTATAAAATGCAGGTCTCAGTGTCTTAAAAGACATTGATCTGCGATCAACAATATTTGCTCTTTATATGGGACCTTTCATTGGAACAGTTCAAAAGACATTTTATAAACAATTCAACTGTTTATTGGAAAAATGCATGCAAGTTTCAGTCTAGTTATTAAATCCCAAGTAAGCAAATGAAGCAACTGAAAAACAACTAATCTCAAAAATATACAAGCAACTTATGCAGCTCAATTCCAGAAAAGTAAATGACCCAATCAAAAAATGGGCCAAAGAACTAAATAGACATTTCTCCAAAGAAGACATACAGATGGCTAACAAACACATGAAAAGATGCCAGCATCACTCATTATCAGAGAAATGCAAATCAAGACCACAATGAGGTACCATTTCACACCAGTCAGAATGGCTGCGATCCAAAAGTCAACAAGCAATAAAGGCTGGAGAGGGTGTGGAGAAAAGGAAACCCTCTTACACTGTTGGTGGGAATGCAAACTAGTACAGCCACTATGGAAAACAGTGTGGAGATTCCTTAAAAAATTGCAAATAGAACTGCCTTATGACCCAGCAATCCCACTGCTGGGCATACACACTAAGGTAACCAGAATTGAGAGACACATGTACCCCAATGTTCATTGCAGCACTGTTTATAATAGCCAGGACAAGGAAACAACCTAGATGTCCATCAGCAGATGAATGGATCAGAAAGCTGTGGTACATATACACAATGGAGTATTACTTAGCCATTAAAAAGAATAAATTTGAATCAGTTCTAATGAGATGGATGAAACTTGAGCCTATTATAAAGAGTGAAGTAAGCCAGAAAGAAAAACACCAATACAGTATACGAACACATATATATGGAATTTAGAAACATGGTAATGATAACCCTGTATGTGAGACAGCAAAAGAGACACAGATGTATAGAATGGACTTTTGGACTCTGAGGCAGAGGGAGAGGGTGGGATGATTTGGGAGAATGGCACTGAAACATGTACACTATCATGTAAGAAACGAATTGCCAGTCTATGTTCGATACAGGATGCTTGGGACTGGTGCACAGGGATGATCCAGAGAGTTGATATGGGGTGGGAGGTGGGGGGTTCAGGATTGGGAACTCATGTACACCCGAGATGGATTCATGTCAATGTATGGCAAAACCAATACAGTAATGTAAAGTAAAATAAAATAAAAAAGAAATAAAACTCAAGTAGAGAGAAATTAAGTGCATTAAAAATAAGATTAAGGAATCAATATAATGCAGGTAAAATGCTGGTTAGGAATAAAATTATAGTGTAAAAACTGGCTTTCAGATGTGTGCATATAAACGTGCTATATAGAAACTGGCTTTTTTTTTTTTTTAATTAATGAGCTTGCCCAGCTCCTTTGTGGAAGTTTCCAAGAGATGATTTCATTTCTCTTTAGGAATTTGAAATTGATGAGGGGTGTTAGACATGCTTTCAATCATTTGTAAATTCATTCAGTAAAATTTTAAAACCCATGGCTTTGTACAGAGAAGAACTAAATCTTTCTGAACACTGTAATCAAAACACTGGAAACTTTTCATATTTTCTCATTTAAATGTCTCCAAAGTTTCAAATGTCTGTCTGCAAACTCAATCATAGCATTTCAGAAAAGAATTTTTCTCTTTAGAGATTAAATGTAGGAACAGTGAGTTTAGATATTTTTATTATTTTGTAGCCATTTTGTCCTTCATGCTATATCCCAACTTATATAACACAGATAGGCCATTTTCTGCTTATAGGCAGGGCCTAGTGCCTGGAAAATTCCATGGACAGAGGAGCCTAATGGGCTACCGTCTATGGGGTTGCATAGAGTCGGACATGACTGAAGTGACTTAGCAGCAGCAGCAGCAGTGTGTATATATTGTAGAAGGCAATGGCACCCCACTCCAGTACTCTTGCCTGGAAAATCCCGTGGGCAGAGGAGCCTGGTAGGCTGCAGTCCATGGGGTTGCTAGGAGTCAGACACGACTGAGCAACTTTACTTTCACTTTTCACTTTCATTCATGCATTGGAGAAGGAAATGGCAACCCACTCCAGTGTTCTTGCCTGGAGAATCCCAAGGACAGGGGAGCCTTGTGGGCTGCCATCCATGGAGTCACACAGAGTCTGACACGACCGAAGCGACTTAGCAGCAGCAGCAGCAGACGGTCTCCAATATTTTGCTATTATAAATAACTGTTTAGTATTCTTGAAGCTACATCTTTGCAAACAACCTCCACAATTTCCTTCAGAGAAATTATTGGATATGTAATTGACAAGAAACAGGTATGAACCTTCAGAGGAAGCTGTTAAGGAGTGGCAACCTATTTTCTAGAAATAAGATTTTTTTTTTTTTTTTTTTTTAGCTATGTCATGTGC